>JAIQCU010000095.1:0-90750 GCA_022114935.1 Leptestheria dahalacensis
CCAAACCGCCCTCTATTTGAATAAAGTATGCCCCCCCCCCCGGGTTACCAGAGAGTGTATAAGGGGGGAGGGGGTGTAAGGGGGTTGAATATATGTATAGCTAGTGCAATGGCCCGGGTTTTTTCTTCTTATCCCCCGGTATATAGAAGTCAATGAGGGCGCAATACAATTACGTGCAGACTATATATGTCACTGATTTTTCAAACTGTTTATTTCTTTTTCTAAACGTCGCTCTACTCTTTATAGTCTTGTCTCTGTTGAACGGATCCATTTAAAATCAACGAGAATTGCTGACTTTGTTGCAGCATATCGTTAGTTCGATGTTTTTATTGTAGTTGCTTGTTTTTCAAGTGATTTTTAGTTCCAGCATTCACATCTCTGGACAAATTTTCTGAGAATCTTAATCATTCCTTATTTTCTAACGACTTTGAGTATTACGGAATCATGCGAGATTCTTGATAGAATCCTGTCCGCCGCCGCACTGGCTTCTATATATATATAGAGAGAGAGATATAGAGAGAGAGAGAGAGAGAGTCGGGGATGAACCATAGACAGATGTGCGAGAGACGCGCGCGTCCAACACCAGTAGCACAAACCTTTGTTCAAATCCGCACATTTATTGGCACCCAATCCTATATTTCACCCACCGCTTCACCCCCGAACCCAGACTCCCTCATCTGAAGCTTTTCACCCTCTTCTATTCTTCATCGTGCCCTGTGCCCATTTTTATCCACCACCCTTATTCACCCCACGAGCCATCCTCGCGCGACTTACCAAACCAGCTTCTGTTGGTGCCTCCATACTTACATGAAACATCGATACTGGTAAGATTTGGGCACATGTGCTCTTGTTGTATGGCTTCCGATTACATCAATCTTCCAGCGGCTTTTTTCCACCGGGTTTACTCCTCATCGGTTTCAGCTTTTTCCCTCCTCTGTAATAGTTGAAAGTAAAACAAACTCTACTGGTTTACAATTTTCTTTAATCGTCTAACTTAATTAGTAATTAACATAGGCGATGATAACGATTAATGATAAATGGATTAATTATATATTTCAAAGAACTGTATGAAGGTAATGTTAATTTTATGATATTCAAGAAATGTTATGTAAGAGAGTGCTACTTAAAACGTTAAAGTATTACAACATCCTATGTTGAATAGGTCTTATGCGCTATGACGTCACGTCACGTGACTCTCGATAAGGCTATCCTACACACACGAAACTTGACCTTCACCGATGTGTCATATAATAAACGCTGTAGGTAAATTAAACGGAATACAATCATTGTACTTTACTTTCCCAGTGCAAAGACCAGCAGGTCAACCAATAGTTCAACCAGCTCTGGTTCCAGTCTGGCTGCTTATGGAGAGGCACGAACTGCTGAAACTGCTGATACTGGGCCAAATCCAGCAGGCAGACGGTTGGCAGTAGGCCGTTCAGTAGGTCCTTGATCTACTGGGTTTGCCTCGGGTTCGCCATAAGGCTTATGTACCATGACGTCAGTCACGTGACCCTTTCATGAAGCTCTCTATAGGCTTTATACACTAAAAATGACTTTCACAGAACATTCTTATTTCGCTTTTTTATTCCGTTAACTTGTAGCTAAACCAAAAAAACGCATGACTTTTTCATACTTAGTCATTCATTCAGTTGAGAAAGATTACGACAGAAAAATGCGCCTTTATGCAGAGAACGAATACGATCATCTGATCGCCCAGACGGTCAAGATGGCGGACACTTGCAAAACGCATAACCCCTACGGCTTTCACAGACAGCAGATCTACTGTTGCTATGAAGTAGCAGAATCCGTGTAACACAGGTGACGCAAGTCCCTTTTTTGAGGGTGGAAGCACCATCGGTGTTACAATGAAGCTATGCTTATACTGTTTTTATCGAGGATTACGTGCCAAGACTTCTGTGCATAGAAGAAGGCACACACGAAAAGGTTAGCGGTGAGTATTTAACAGGCTCTTTTGTCTTTACGTGGGAACAAAACATTGCAATCAGAGGTTATTACTATTCCATGATTTGCTGGCCGTGCAAAGGTTCACCATTCGCCATTTCTGACCTGTGCAGGAGATGCTATATAACAGTCTCCGTTACGTACAGGACTACATCCTTAGGCCACAGTCGTAGATGTTGAACATGAACGGCGGTGGACTGGTAATATGCTTCATTTTGTGGCTCCTTACGGGATACACTCTAGGGAGCAGGACGTTAAACAGAACTCATTTCAAGGTTACTGCAGCCGAGGTAAACTATAACTAGTTTTACGATTGAAGAAATTTAATACTAGATTGCTACCATGTCTATCATTCTCGTTATGTAATAAAGCCTGGTTTACAACAGTGTATATAATCTAACTTCATTTTGACTCATCGTTCATTAAGTTTAAAGGCAATAGCGGTTTTACATCATCTGCTGCGATGATCCTTGCATTCGGTGTAAACGCTATTTAACTTTGCACTCAAAGCAGAAATTCTACGAGGGAATTGTTGATATGTTAAAGTTAATGTACATAAAAATACTTTAGCTTGGAGGCGTTTATCACGTAAAAAGAGGTGCTAATGGAAGTATCATTGGCTTCGGTGGACCAACCTATAAACTGCTTCACTGGCTGTCACAGCAACTGGACTTCACGTGGAAATTTCATGTTTCAACCATACTTTGAGGTTGCTATATTAAGGATTTTTCCAATTTTACAGGTACGAACTAACAACACTCCCTGTTTCTGAATCCGGGAACGACAATCGCAACGGAAGTTATACGGGGCGTTTAGGCTACATCCAGAGAGAAGTAAATGTAGCATGTTGCACGTTGTAACTGAATAACTATACCTTCACAGCAAGAAATAACCAAATACTACCCTAAATGATATGAAGCGTCTTATTCATATTATCGCAGTGCACAAAATACGTACCAGGATTAATTCTGTTGCTTAAATGACAAGAAATGCGACATAGCGCTTGGAGCTTTTGCTGCTGCAGCGTTGGAGCCATTCCTTGAGAGATCATTTCCTTGGGCTAGTTTCGAGTTTACCCTCTTAATACCTTATCCAAGGGAAAAAAGCAAGATATGGGCAGTTTCCGAGCCCTTTCAGTTGCGTGTATGTTGCATATTTCACACCCTTCAACGTTTAATAAGCATATCGAATATTTAGGTCTGGTTGGCATTATTGTCAAGTTCAGTTTCGTTCTCAATGACAGTGCTACTTTACACGCGGGTAAAAAGCAAGAGGAAAACGGAGAACGTGTCGTGGGACTCTGTATCAATGTATCTTCTGGGAGTAGCGACTGCCCAAGGTAACAAAGAACGTGCCCGCGTTCTCCTTAAGTCACACGTCTCAGAATATTCTGCCAAGTTTAACCTAAGTGAATTCCGCTCAGATACTAACCAAATCAAATACTTATCCTTATTAGACCTGGTTGCTTATTTCAACGTTAATAGATTTTCGACGAAATTTTGGTAAAGTGCATGACCAGGGAAAATTTTTTTTTTTTTAACTCAGGTGGGTATCTCGCACATAAAGGAAGATCCTTGAATCTCCTCGCCGCAGTTTGGTGCATCGCTATGTTCGTCGTAATCAGTGCTTACAGCTGATTACTAATATCGTTCCTTTCAACAACCAGCCTAGTACCTATAGTTGATTCTATATACGACCTAGCGAAGAAAACCTCCGAACTGAACATCGTTATGTTTAAGAACTCTGAAGCAGACCGCGTCATTATGGTATTATTCTCGCTATTCAGTTATTTTTTTGTGTTAATGGGATCTGCCGAAAAGTTATGGAATGAGTAAGGTTTATATAATGTACTGGTAGAACTTTATCCAAAGGCTATATTAACTTAAACTATCTCTCTTTGTATCAAGAGCGCTAGTAGCGGTGACTTGAAAATTCTTGGAGATTACATGCGCCAAAATCCTTCGTCTAGGATCCCAGACAATGCAAAATGCTTCGAACTAGCATACAAGACTCACGGAGTCTGTATTACGGTACTTTCCAAAAAAACCTAATGAAATACTGTGATAGATATATATATATATTATATGGAAATTTATTTACAATAAACCATTATAATAATCTGCGAATTTCTAAACTGTCGATCCTTCTCATCATGCAGGCTAAGGTTGCTGCTGAGATGTACGCTTCAGACCTGAGAAAACAAAAGGGAAAATGCCAAATGTCTCGTTCGAAGTTGGTCTATTTCCCTGTACAGGTTTATCTCATGTTCGACCGGCGGAGATCTTTCCATCGCATATTAAATCGTCAGTAAGTTAGCTTTTCCTTGATGATCTTCATGTTTAATAACTTTTAATGTGTATGTCTCTCATATAAAATATAAAATGATCGGGCTTGAATGGTGTTTGCCACGCAGGATTCTTGTAGCTGCAGATATGGGACTGTTGAAAAAGTGGTACGAGGACGATAACAAAGTAGATGAACAATGCTTCGACAGGAAATTACCCGAAGTAAAGAATACTCCTTTAAGGCTCAAGGACCTATCCAGTGCATTCTTAATTCTTGGCGTTGGGGTGTCAGCAGCAGTGACAGTATTTTTGCTTGAAATGATGTCAAGGAGACGTAAAAGAACTTGAACCATGGCTTCTGTCGCACTTAGACCCAATGGTAAAAGTACACGCTGTAAGCTGTAATGATACGTGTAGTCTGTGATCTACAAGTTTGGTAGTTTGTAGTAGTACTAGTAGAGTTGTAGTAGTAGCTGGAAGTTTGGCGATCTGCTAGTTTTGTGACTTGGAATCGTGTACCCCAAGGTCGAATAAACAATTGAAAAGAAAATGTAGAATGAGTCTCCCGACTGCAGGAAATGTACAGTCCCTGCTGGTAAGAGTGTGTGCTTTTATATAAGCTTGCTTCACGTACTGATCCAAGTAAGACGAGTAGCCCTGTGAGACGCCCAAGAAGGCTTGCATGATACAGCATTCTGACAGGGACCTTTTGTCCTCGTGCACTGAACAAAGGACAACTCGTTGAATAAATTGCGATTTACCTTTTCGAATGTGATTTATCCTATGTAGAAGACAAGTGCATGTTAGCACTTCCCCCGGTAGTGACGTTTCGAACGGACTGTATAAAAATTTCGTCGGGACGTCTTATTGGGGCCTTTTTCACGTGTCAAAGTACTCGTTGACGTGTGGAGTTAATACACCTCTTTTTACACGTGCATATTAAGGTGCTACTTAAGTCCTGCGTCTTTTTTCTTTGATTCAAAACTATCTTGTTATAATGTCAATGATGTCCTTCATCTTTTAAGTCTTTTGTTAGCAGCTAGGAGGAATTAATTTTGGTATGTCTTTTGGGTCAGTAATAATGCAACTGGTTGGTAACTGGGCTAGTAGTAGTGTATATTCTGGAGCAGAAAAAAAGGTCCTTGTTGGGGAACCGTTATTTGCTTATATTTCCCACAGTTTTCAAGCTATAGTAGCCCAAAAAAGTACTATTAAGCTGTACACTCAGTAGTACTTAACATTAGACATTATGTAGCGTCTGTCATGCGATATGCATTAACATCTCTACATATTGACATATTATAAATTATACTACTGTGTGATTACTAAGACATAATACTTTTTACATGTATGCGTGGTTTCCAGCTGTTTGTGCATAATCTGTGTCGAACTTTTTATTAATTATACAAATATATGTAAATTCTATAAAATGGTACGATCGGGGCTAAGCTAAATTGTAAATAGACTTTGGAGTTGTATATGCCAGAGAATTTCCGTAAAAATCTGACCGCTCTGTTATTCAAACATATTCACCTAACCAGCAAAGGTAAAACGATTGCGTGCTTGTGATTCCAGTACCCGTCAATAAACGTTGAAACCCTGAGACCCATAGGGGACCTTCATCGTCATTATAACAACAACAAAGTATAAGTCGGAAAGGTTAGTCCACTCATCATCAGGATCATCCATCATTTATTAACTAGTCGTGTCACAACGTTAGAAAATACCTTAACATTAATTGATTCTCAACCAAGAAAAAGCTGGTTTAGTAAATACGTCTAACTGTTAAGAGGTATGAAGATTTACAAGAATTAGCCTCTGAGTGAAGAGGTGACACATTCTTCGACGTTGCAAAACAAGTTAGCATATAAGGTCACCATGGTGTGCGTAAGACTTGCACCTAAGTGTCACTCTTGTGTTTAGAGCAAACAATATGCCTGGCTTCTGACTTCAGTAATCTGCAACAGCTTTTAAAGTATTCATGACGTGTGAGCATGGCTTTCTAACTGAAAAGAATCAGTGGCGTAAAGGTTAGGTGCTGTTCACGAGTAAGTCCCTTAACCAAAACTACTTTGGCTCCCATGTAAAGAGATAGGAGACACGACAATACAGAAACAGACAGGGAATTTGGAAAAAGGGTGGGAAGAAAAACGGGGAAAAAAGGGGAGAAAAGGGGGAAAAGGGGAAAAACGTGGGAAAAAGGGGAAAGAGCGTGAAATGGAAAAAAGTGAACAATAAGTCTCCATGCCGTTAACCAATGGAGACAATAAGCATACTAACAATAAGTATGTTATTCGTATTGTTGTACCAAACGTATTATAATGTTTCTAATAGCAAAGGTTTCAGCATGTAGCTTACCTCAGCCTTTAAATGAGCAGTACTTATTCTCTTCTTTACTAATAACTAAGTATAAATATGATAGCTTGGTACAAGCAACAACTTCCTGATTTATAAAACCTCTTTAACAGTTCGGGATATTATACTTTTCAAGAACTCCTCTGGTTCGTGGTAAACTTCACTGAAAGTTTCCCAGCACTTAGATGGAAACCAAGGTGGAATAAAATAATTTATGCAAATAGAAACGTTCTAAATCATATCACCTCTCCGGATCTTCCTCAATGTATTATCGAGATCTTGGGGGATGAACATGATTCAAAGTCACGAACTACTAAATAAGCCTGTACGTATCTATTACAACTCGTACTGCAGCATTTTTAATTAACATTGGGTCTCAGTGCAACAAAAGCCCAAGTTCCCAAGTTACTTTAAAATTTTCTTGACATCATTTCCAGCAAAAATACTGTAAATGCAACTGTAACTCCAACCCCAAGGATCAAGAATGCACTGGATAGGTCCTTGAGCCTTAAAGGGTAGTTCTTTACTTCGGTTAATTTCCTGTCAAAGCATTGTCCCTCTACTTTGTTGTCGTCCTCGTACCATTTCTTCAACAGTCCCATTTCTGCAGCTACAGAAATTCTGTAAGAGAAATATATCGAAGCAGTATTATTGTAACACTGATACATCATAAAAGCTAATTTAAAAGAATTATTACGGACTGGGAAAATTTCTAATTTTTTTAATCTTAATTTATGCGTCATATTTTAATTTAATTTAATTTATATTATAACTTATGTATAATTTAACAATTTATACAATAAATAAAAAGGTACAGGAAAAAAGGAAAAGGTAATTCAAAAGGTATATCGAGGAACAGCCAACGTACTGACGATTTAAAGTCCGGTGGTAGGGTTTGCGCCGGTCGAACATGAGATAAACTTGTATAGGGAAGTAAGTCATCTTTGAACGAGACATTTGGCATTGCCCCTTCTGTTTTCTCATGCCTGAAGTGTACATCTCAGCAACAACTTTAGCCTGCATGAAGGAAAAGAGAGGTGTGTAGACAAGATCACCCATACCTGTGCAGGTTAGGTTTCAATGGAAAGTACCGTAATGCAGACACCGTGATTCTTGTATGCCTCTTCCAAGCACTTTGCATTGTATTGAACCCTAGACGAAGGATTCTGGCGCAAGTAATCTCCAAGAGTTTTTAAGTCACCACTGCTAGCGCCCTTGTTGACACAAAGATGTGTTGCTGTTAATCTTCGGGTAGAAAACATATATCTATCATGAATTTTCAGGCACCTGCCCCCTTACCTATACCCTAAAAATATCAAATGGAAATAATACCAAAATGACACGGTCAGCTTCCGAGTTCTTAAAGATAAAGATGTCGAGTTCAGAGGTTTTCTTCGCTAGGTCGTGTATAGAATCGACTATAGGTACTAGGCTGGTTGTTGAGAGGAACGATATTAACAAGCCGCTGTAAGCACTCACTACGACGAACATGGCCGTGCACCAAATAGCAGCAAGGAAGTTCAACGACCTCCCCTTATGCGCGAGATATCCGCCTAAGAAAATATAAGTTCCACTTGGTCATATGCAAGCTAATCAAGATCTCATCAGATTAATCTCATTGGACTATATGAATGTGAATAACTGGAGGGGACTCGTGTACAGGACTGTGGTTTTCAGCCAAGCCCCCGTGGTCAGAAAAAAACATGGCGTCGCTCCATTGGTCCTTATGGGACGCCGCCATCTTCTTCTCTGACTTGAGTGGCTTAACTGAAAACCATCACTAGCCTCTTATGCACCGTGCCGCCTCCGTTTATGTATATTCAAAAAAGGACTTTGTATTTAAGGCACCTTGAGCAGTTCCGACTCCAAGGAGATACATTGATATAGAGCTCCACGATACCTTTTCCGTTTTCCTTCTGTTCATTACCCACTTGTAAAGTAGCACTGTGGCGGAGAATGAAACTGAACTAAGCAGTAATGCCAACCAGACCTAGAAGACACAGAAATTCTGATTATGTCAATATGCAGCTTAAGGCGTGAACATGAAAGTTGTTACATTCAACTGAAAGGGTTGAAACGCTGCCCATATCTTGCTCTTTTCAGTTGGGTAAGGAATCAGAAGCGTAAAATCGAAAGTAGCCCAGGGGAAAGATCTCTCCAGGAAATGCTCCAACACTGCAGCAGCAAAAGCCCCTAGCGCTATGTCGCTTTCCTTATGATTAAAGCAAAACCTTTAGCCTCCGTAACATTTTACATACATATCAGGTATAATACTTCGATTCATGATATCATATAGGATAGTGGTTGGCTAGACGCCATTTTCACACAGTGAAGATTCAGGTTTTTCATAACATGCAATATTGTGATACTTCTCTCTGAATGTGGCCCATAAGTCCGGAATAACTTCCGTTCCCATAATCGCGCCCAAAGTCAAGAACAGGAAATGTTGTTATTTGGTACCTGTCATATAATATACTTTAGAACAAGCAAAAGTCGCAGGTATGGACGAAAATAACATCTTTTACGTGAAGTCCAATCGCTCTGACAACCAGTGAAGCAGTTTATAAGTTGGTCCACCGAAGTCAATGATACTTCCGTTGGCACCTCGTTTCACGTGATAAACGCCCTCAAGCTAAGGTAATTTTCGTACATTAACATTACAATTAGTATGGGGAACCAATCATAGAGCCTTAATTGGGCGATCACAGTAACGTACATGCCCCTAAAACTCGAAGAACCCTTGCCATTGTTATCCTATAAACAGCAGCCCAAGATTCTAGACTGCACACTAGGATTCGAGACTTGAAACTCAAGATTACAGACCTCGCTATGAAAATTCTGGAAATCACTTTACAATTCTAGACCCCAGTTCTTCATGGACCTTTGGATAACAGTAAAGTCAAGGTAGATTGAAGTTGTATATTGTATTCTCATATCAAACATATTATAATACTAGATAATTAAGGTGATTACGTAGTACATTTGCACTAGTATTCTAATTTTCAGTCCTCAGTATATAGTATATAGATCTATAAAAAAGATCGAGCTTAAGATATACCTCGGCTGCAACAACTCTGAAATGAATCCCTTTTAACGTGCGGCTTCCCAAAGTGTACCCCACGAGGAGCCAAAAAATGAGGCAAAGTACCATTCCACCGCCACACATGTTTAGCATCTACGACTTTGCCGTATAAGAATGTGTTTCTGGAGGTAGCGGAGACTGTTATATAGCAACTCTGGCATAGGTTAGAAAATGGCGAACCTTGGAATAATAATAAGCCCTGATTGGAATGCTTTGTTCCATTGCAGACAAAAGGGCAGCGTGTTCAACAGTAACGGCTGACCTTTTCGAATATGGATTATTCCATTCACACAAGTCGTCTCCGCACGTTATCCTAGTATTTCATATTCACCCTCATTGTAACGGATGAGCGACTGACGTCATCTCATATACTTTTTAGCAAAGTCGACCTCCGATGCTCCGTGAAGGCTGTAGGGCTGGTGCGTTTTGACGTGTTCGCCATCTTGATGGTATGGCGAGTATAGCTGACCATGTTCTTCCCATGCAAAAATTGGGTGACATTTCCATCTTTTGTCTCAATACAGTAATACTAGCATTCAATATAAGATCGCATTCCTTTGGTTCAAGTCTAGGTTTAAGTCTATGAAATGAAAAGTCTTCCGTGAAAGTCAGTATATCTTCCATTAGAGCCTGATGGAAATCACGTGACGTGACGTCATGGCGCATTACACCTATATTTCTTCTAAAATTTCAGTTTCAGGTTTCAAGTAGCAATGTCATAATGCCATGACATTTTGCGTCTTCTGAAGCAGAAACGTTGTTACTGGACGTCTCCTTTTTATTACAAGGCGACGCTCATTCATATTCACCTACAATCAGCAAAGGAAAAAGGATTGCTTGTTGGGATTCCAATACCCGTCATTATTCATTTCCATATTGAAAGCCCTGAGACCCGGCGGACCTTAGTCATTTACAGCAACAAAGCACAGGTAGAAAAGGTTATGGTCCATTCGTTCATCAAAGTTATTCACCAACTAGTATAGCAAACCTCATATGTAATGGGATCGTTGTCGTAGTTTAATAGTTCTTTGACACTAAAGGCTCTGTCAAGGGTCAACGAAAACGTCATCAAAGGATCCCATCTGAACAAACATGGCGACATTTCACAACTTTTTACACGAATACTGTATTTGTACTAATTTTGCAAATACTGCACCCCTTGGTACCATGAAATCTGTTATACATATAAACTAGTACGTAAAGTACAAAGTTATATGATTATGATGCGTTAAAACCGTGCTAATGCATGGTTATGACGTTTATAATCAAGTTACTTTCATACATTCGAAGGTTATGATTAAAAAAATTCTGCATTCACCCCTCAATTCAATTACTTCCAATTAGAAGCATTTTGCCGATTGTCATTCGTTACCCTTCAGAATGTAAAACTGACAGTTCACTACACCTGGCAAAGATTTTTCAGAAAATGCTATACATTTCTCAGTATTTAGAACTGCTTAATCACATCATCTTAATTCAACTAGCAAATGATGAAATCAATAAGCTGCATTGCAATGTACAAGCCATATACACGCCTTAAGGTACTTACTTCAAATTCTTCGTAGATATAGTTCTCTCATCCGGTATTCGACAGATTCAGGTCCGACTTTGAAAGGCCCTAGTTGAAGGTAATGAGGTGCAAGCGGATTGCTTCGTGCTGTTGGCACCTTGTGGACGGCTAAAATAAGACCTTTTCTTAGAGGATTATAAAGATTGGCGCGAAAATAGGTGGCCATACTCGCTCCAATTGGCTTCTAAAGGCAAATGAGCAGATTAGAGAAGCTTTCTGGGCACGAGTTTACAGAGAAGCCACCTTTTTTCCCTTGTATTGAACACTACCATTGGCTCATTGTCTGTATTTGATAGGGATTACAAGTTTGCAAACCAAACCAAGCGTGCGGGATCCCTCAATGGGATCCCTTGAATACCGAATTCTGCACGTAGGTTGCCAAAGTTGTGAAATAATTCCCTGTAAATGTTTTCTTAAGAGATTATAGACTTTGATCAGGTCATTTTCCAGACTGTGGAATTCTGGTCCTTTTCTGAAGAAACCTTTTAGCAGGTTTCTGTACGCTTTATATATAAATTGTATTATAGTAATTAATTATAATATTACTTTTATAAAGGTATTAAAATTATTTCCTCAATTATTGATACGGTTATTTTAAAACCATGCGTTAGCGGTAAGGTAACATTTGTATTAAAATATGAAGAAATATTAAAACGTCGTCTTAAATCTGCTCCGAACATTTTACCTAAAACGACGGAGAAGAAATCTATACTTTTCAAAAAGCCCGCCGCTGAAAATTCCTCAAATGGAATTACACTATACAAAGGACCAAAGGTAAACGGTTGCTTTATTAAGTAATATTAGACTCAAACACACGACCGTAACCTACATATATACAACAACACGGTAGTGCAACAACGGACCCATTTGAGCGGATTAGCCAAAGAATGGTAACATATATGTTACATATAGGTTGTGCGCTGACCCA
Organism: Leptestheria dahalacensis; assembly: GCA_022114935.1. Taxonomy (NCBI): domain Eukaryota; kingdom Metazoa; phylum Arthropoda; class Branchiopoda; order Diplostraca; family Leptestheriidae; genus Leptestheria; species Leptestheria dahalacensis. The sequence goes on from JAIQCU010000095.1 coordinate 12,186, forward strand.
ACAGGTATGTGCATCGCCCCGGTAGAAAAAGAGATGGGGAGATTGATAGATAGATAGATTATAGAGATATAGAGGGAGCGGGGGTTCATATGGGGGGAGGGGGGTGAAGCCCAATAGACGTAATGAAGCGTTCATGCGTCTGACGTAATACGAGCGGAAGTTGTGTTTGCCCAGCTTATGCGGATTATTCAAACCTTGTAACAACGGTCGCCAGTTTTTTCTTTCCCTATTGATTCCGTTTAGGCAACCAAACAGCATGGGGTGCTGTGTGGCCATTACTGAAAAATTCCAATCTTCCGTATAGGTCGTTCTCTCATATTTCAATAAATAATTTCAAAACGTGGTCAAATTTGGAATTTTTAACCTATTGTTTTGCCATTGAGAAATTTCTATTACGTTCAAACCATTGAATGGTTTTTGAATCAGTAAAATCTTGTACGGCTAAGGATTTCATAGGATTTATAACCTAGAATATATTATTATGTTACGGAAGTTTAAAAGGTGCTATACGATGCTATAAGTTAATTTGTGGTGATTCTGATTAATAAAAAGTTGAAGTGATTTTTGTTGGTTTCCGTTTGATAATCAGTGATCTTGTCTTATCTATTTATCTATTTGTCCGTCTATTTATCTGTCTATCTCTCTATCTCTCTTACTATCTATCTATCTATCTATCTATCTATCTATCTATCTGTCTGTCTGTCTATCTGTCTGTCTATCTAACTATAAGTCTGAATACCGTTACGCATAATGTAGTGGGGAGAACGATTTCAGTTTGAGTATATAATACAATACATAGTTGCCACAATATCCTTTAATCTATCCTGTAATTGACACAAAAGCCAGGTAGTACCTAACTATAATTGTAATTAAAGAAATTTCAAAAAAAATCAGAATAATCTGCATCATTAGTTATTAATTAATTCACATATTGATATATAACTAAATTATATATATAAGGCTTTATACGGCATGAATTTAAAAAAAATTAGAAAAGAGATAATTACCACCAACTTCCATCTTCTCTAATCCTGGTATTATATTAAAATTCACTAATTATCTTGACAATGCTTTTCCTATATAATCTTAACTGGGAATGGTATTAAGTTATCTACATAATCATCTTAATTTGAATATAATAAACTATTGTCTCAAATAAACGTATGCAACGAAATGCCACCAGGTCCCACGGGTGAAGGCACGCGCAAACCATTGCAAATTCATTGGTTCCATGGTACTCGGTAAGGGGGGGGGCTTTTTAGCCGGCGGTGGAGGTCGAGAGGGCAAAAAGGGCACCGGAAGCCGGGGCGCGTACCTTTCAAACACCAACCTGTCCCGGTACACCGTCTATGGAAAATGCGGTATATGACTTCGAATCGATAGATAGGTAAATAGATAGATAGATAGAGAAATAGATAGACAGATAGACAGACAGATAGATTAATAGACAGATAGATATATAGATAGTTAGTTAGATAGATACTATAAATAAATGGATAGATAGGTAGAAAGATAGACAGTCAGAAAGGAAGGAAGAAAGAAACAAAGATAGATATGTAGATAGATAAACAGATAGACAGACAGATAGTTACATAGACAGACATATAGATAGACATATAGATAGATAGATAGAGATAGACAGATAGATAGACAGACAGACAGACAGATAGAGAGATAGATAGATAGATAGATAGATAGAGATACTATAAATAAATGGATAGATAGGTAGAGAGATAGATAGATAGATGTAGTAAAGTATTAACATAATCGCATAATCAGCTACATCTTGAGTAGAAAAAGATAAAGTAGGATAGCAATATGCAGTCAATAGTTTATCTAGAGAAAAACAAGGTCATGGCTTGATTTTCTTTTCAGAAGGCGTGCTGGGACAGCTTGGGGTTTGAAGCTGAGGGCCACCAGGGGGGACGAAAACCGCACCGGCAGCCGGCCGGCGGTGCGCTCGACACGTGCCGCGACTTGCGTCCCCCTAATTGAGACAAACCACTTGGGAAAATACACTGGAAGAGGAAATATTACATGTCGTTATCAACAAACTATCAAGTTAATGTAATGTACCATACATATTAGATCAACAGACATAATTTAATGCTATAGTAAAGATGATTCAGTACCAGAATTATAGCTATAAATGTATCACTTATAACTTGGTATGATTGGTTTAATAAGTTATTATTACATAAGTGTAAGATGTCATTCAGACGTATACATATTTACGTACAGAGTATAAGCATCACACTAATATGAATTCATTAAAATAAATGTTAATAGACGTGTTCCTCCTATTATAATACCTATTTAAAAGATTTCGACACACCTTGTGGCTAATTTTGATTGATCGGTTCTCGTTAGGTTCTCATTAAGTAATTAAAAAGCGCTGGGGGAAAACAAATGAAGCGTGATTTGGGACCAAATTAAGCGTTACCAGATTTGGCCAATTTCACGTCCATCTGCCCTGTCGCTTTGCTTTGCTCAAACAGGGTGGACAAAGGTCATCAGGGCGTGACCTCCGAATGACCCTTATTCGCACAAATGGGACGCTTTGTTGCCATGACAACCGGCCCGTGCAAATGACCATAGAGAATTACTGGCCCTTGATTAAGCCCTTGTAGCAATCAACAGATAAACTGGGATCGATGCAAACTGAGATGCGCTATATATGAAAGCTTATTTGAGTTTTATATTTATAAGCTATAAATATAAAACTTTCTGAATTGTATTTATTTTTACTGTACTAATCCAAAACGTTATAAGGAACCGTTAACATTGGAATTGCATGTGTAAGGATTGAAATTAATGGACTGATAAACGGATAGTAGATAAAACAGATAATTAGATAGTTAGGTCGAAAGATAGACAGGCAGAAAGAAAGTAAGGAAGAAAGAAAGAAAATAGATAGATAGACGGATAAATAGATCCTCTACATAAATGGATAGATGAGTAGAAAGATAGACAGACAGAAAGAAAGGAAGAAAGAAACAAAGATTGATATAGATAGATAGATAGAGAGAATAGATAGATAGGTAGAGAGACAGATAGACAAATAGATAGGTAGATAAATATACATAGATAGTTAAATAGTTAGATAGACCGATCGATAGATAGGTAAATATACAGACAGGATAGATAGATAGATAGATAGATAGATAGATAGATAGATAGATAGATAGATAGATAGATAGATAGATAGATAGATAGATAGATAGATAGATAGATAGATAGATAGATAGTTTGATAGTTTGATAGATATATAGATAGGCATATAATATCTGTAAGCATAACCTTCAAAACGTAGTTTTCCCTGTGTAGATTACGCATATTTTCCTTAAAACAGGAAATTCACAAGCAGCTTGAAATAAGTCAAGTCATAAATCTTTAGGGGGTAGATTGATGCTTTCACGGGGCGTTGGGAGGGTAAAAGACAGAAGGGCGAGGGATATAGTTAATGTCGTGTTTCTATTTGGCATGTGTCTTTGCGTGTTCCTAGTTGCGACTAAATGTCCCAATTTTTACGACTTCCCGTTAGCTGTCGAACATTTTCGTCGTCTGGTCTCTATACGATGACAATTGGGAAGCGCCTCATCAGTATGCACCATCGCGTTTTTACGACGACGCGACTGTATCTCTTTGGCCACCGGTGCTGACCATCTGCCCTACTGCTGCTTCATCACCTACTCCAAATGAGACAATTAATTTTTTACCGTTTTTTTCAACCCTCTTGGTTCGTGCCGGTCCTGGTGTACTGGGTTTTTATTGCTTCCCTTTTCGACAAGTCCGGTAAATACAAGTCACTGATACTCAGTGACTAATACTGTGGTGCCAAGAATACCATCTGTAAATGTAACTAGAATAGAATTATTCTGTGTATTAAAATAAGTAATATTATTGGAGCATGTCTAGCTACGTGTCCGTCTAGCTGTCTATCTATATCTACCTCTTTGTCTGTCTACCTGTCTATGTGTCTGTCTACGTGTCTATCTATCTGTCTATCCCCGCGCTTGGCTTTTGTTCCGCTGCAAGCTACAAGTGTGGAAAACTTCCAGAACACCGGTGCAGCTCTCATCTCCCTTTTGTATATACAAGGGGCTTGTCCGCCATCTTGGCGGGCTGGTGATCAGTTCTATATTAACAACGGCAACATACTGATTTGGAATACGAGAAGATCGTTCTTATGGTTCTTAGGGCGGTTCTGGAAGGCGGGGATTTGTAGTAATTCGTAGCTTTTAGGATTTTATTCTGACTAAACTATCGATTCGATTCGCACGAAACTTTAAGGGTTCATTGAGTAAGGAAAGAACTACATGTGGTATTTTTTGCGTTACGATATCTGTGAAAGTCTAGGAGTAATCAGCAATCAACTTTCCCCCAGCAAAAACCCTTTCCTGTTGCTCTAGACTGTGTTTGTCCTTGTGGGTATATGAAGCCTATAAAGCCTGATGGAAGGGTCACGTGACTGACGTCATAATGTATAACGGACCCGTGTAATATAACTTTATATAAGTAAGATATAANTAGACGAGCCATCCACCTCCCTAATACGGAACGATAAAAGCGAAGAAGGCGCATAAAGGTTATACGAAGTTAAACACATGTATCTTATATTATTCCTATGTTTATATATGGAGCTACACATTGCACGAAATAGGACCACCTTACGTGACCATATGCCCTTTGAATGTTCATCTGCAAAACAGTACAGTCTAGAGCAAAAAAGGGTTCCTGAACGGCGCAAAATTATTATAACTCCAAACATTTAGTGTTGCGGACATCAGCCTGATTTTCTATCTTTCTATTTTTTGCCTTCTCTTCCTTTACCTAATTTATTCACCTTCGTTTGCCCCTACCCCAGTTCTCTTGCTTTTAAGAGTTTTTCCTCTGTTCTTATCAAGGAAGTTCTGAATCTCCTATCGAATTTTGAGTTTTGCAAGTTTGATCCGTAGTTACCAGCCAGCTGAGGTCCAGAGTGGACCAGGTCCAGACCCAGTCCGAGTAAAGTTGCAATTTTGTTTTCTTTTCAGCAAAGTAGTGTTTATAATTTTGTGTTTTTAGTTCAAGCTTTGTCATTGTTCCGTTCTTTATGTTTTGTTGATTCGATTGGCAATAAAAGGTATCTACCACTGAACATTTAGGATTTTATTTCAGCGAAACTAACAAACTGATTCCAACGAAAATTCAAGAGCGCATTAAATACTACTAGGTCTACATCCAGTATTTTTCGGGTATCTATACCTTTGAAAGTGTACGAGTAATAAGCAATCAATCTCTCCCTCATACGCATTTCGCAACAACTTGTACACTGACAGTCTTATATGCTAAACTCTTACAACCACTTCTTTGCAGTTAGTGCAGCTGGTATAGTTGTTTCTCCAGTTAAGGTTTTCAGATTTCGTCCATGCACCGTTGGGACATGGGGCACTTCAGATCCTGGATCAGTTAACCGGCCGATGGGGTCCCAACTCGAGACCCCCGTACCGATGGCAGACAGGCTGGTATACAGCTGCTGGTATTGCGTACTAAACGTTACTGTTGCAATCACATATAGTAAGTTGTAGGCTGGCCACAGTAAAGGCACCGATGGAATCTTGCCGGTAGGCCTGAATTCACTCGGTTACGCGCTAGAGGTCAGTGTATTTCACGGAACGTTAGGAGAGCAAAGTTAAACGATTGCGCAGTTTGCACTAGCCAAATACTACTACTAATGCACGATTGATTCTATTTGAGTGCAACCTTCTTCTTAGGCCTGCGTGCAAAAGCTATTTCACAGGCTAAAGCTACGCACGAGAGGCAGAGTCCTAGACCCAGGATTAGGAACACGCTCGCAATATCAACAAACTTAAGCGGTTTCACTTTAGGTTTTTCAGGGTGGAGGCACTCCACTGGTTTCTTAATAAAGTCTTCCATCCACTTAGTAATGAGCCCGGTTTGCTTGAGGCGAAGTATCCTACAAACGGAAATAAACTACTTGTGAGCCTGTAGTCTATAACTAAGTGAAGAAGAACAACTCTTTGCTTAAGGTGGCCGTATAGGGGCTTCTTTTGGGCGTGGCAAACGCAAAGTAGTCCCAGTACCAGGGTGCCTTGGTGAGAACAACGTTGCATTTCCCCGTAGCTTGGTAGTCGTATGTGATGTACAAGTCAAAAGCTACTCTGGTCTGAATCAATTATAAAAAGGAATTAATCATTTGGCTTTTAAGATACAAAAGAAGGTTGACTACATAGGCCATGAAACAGCAGCCTGTTACGACTGTTTGAAATGTTTGTAATCCTCCACGGAATAGTCTCTCCGGATGCTTTCTCAGTATATCACCCAGGGTTTTGAATGGTCCTGAAGTGGCATCCTATAATATAAAAAGAAGTTAAAACTGCACTAAGATGGCTTGTAACCGTACTACTCGACATGAGTTTGAAATTGCATTAACTTCACATAAACTACTAAGCTGTGCTGGAGATTCTTCCAGGCAAACAGCTTGGAGGAATCCAATCATTGCAAGAACAGTTGAGATGTAATCGTATTAGCCTTAATTTATCCAGTGCACCGCAATTATTAGTTATCCACCGCAGCGACTGCACAAGGATTCTTATGAAAAATTTAAACAAGTTTATGGGTATATCCCAGATGTTGTTTTATCTAACCCATTCACTTAAGATTGACAACAAGGTTTCGTTCTGTAAGATAACGAGTGATAAAGTTGATCATGCTAAAGAATCGGCGAAGGTACAGATAGCTACAGGATCCCTCAAAAGTGTTAAATAGGAATCCGAAAGTAGGCAATATTCTCTGCAGTTACTAGAATTAGCCTTCAGGTGTAGTTACTGGTACCTTTATCACTCTATTTGAATTAATTTAAACAACAATTCAGGTTCAAATTCTTACCAGATACCAGTCTATTCTTGCATTTCCTGTGGCGACGAAGTCGTATAATGGATACTCGACAATCTCCTCTAGAGTCTGTGGTTGTTTGATCAGTCGCGGAGCAGAGGCGACGGAAATAAAACTCCCAGTGTACGCGTTGGCCAGAACCAGAACAGACAGAAGCCAACCGGCCAGAGCAATGCGTTTAATGACGGATTTGTAATGTACACCTTCAAACCCACCTAGAATAAACGCAATCTTTTCAACTGTCTCTCAATTACGATATCAAGATACTGACATTATCTGATATTATAAAGCAAGTTTGCTGCAGGTTCACGTTATACTTGCCACGGTCTCGTAAACACTGCAGCATAGGATCAACGTAACAATGGGTAATTGAACTCAGTACAGCAATTCACAAATTATGCGTTTTCTAACAATGCGTCACTAATCAGATTCAACTAGTTGTTGTCCATTCCTTCTAAACTGACCATAGCACTGCAATGACACAGACATAGTATATGTATACAGCGTACAAAATGATACGTAAACCTTCGACTATTACATTGTTTTACCATACCTTGACCGAAGAGTAGTCGTATGTTGCAGATCAACAGCTTGGTAAGCTCTTCCTTTGGATTGTTTCCTTTGGCAGCTGCATTGATACCGGTGATAGTGTAGCACACAGCTAGTACAGTAGCTAGCAGTATCAACCACACCTAGATAATAGAGAACCTTTCTAAAGCAGTACAGGTATATGAAATTAAGTCTGTTAATACAGTCAGTGAGAAAGGCTTGACCGGTGCCAAGAAACGACTCTCTTCCATCGGCGAAGGCAAAGCCATGATAACCGGTTCCTCAAGGATTGTTGCCGTGAAGTCGACGACACTTAGAGCAGCATGGTGCAGAGGCATTCCAGCAAATACAAAATCAACTTCCTAGTCGTATACGTAAAACTATCAGAGGAAATCTCGATGGTAGCCATATCGGTTTATACAGTACGTGTTGTCAGATGATATCATAGTCAAAAAGATAAAAAATTCAGTACGTGGATTAAGAAAAATACGATTCCGACATGATATACTGACTTTGTTGCCCAGTGAAGCATAGGCGCCGACCCAAGTGCCATTGGGGAACGGATCCATCCAATGATTTTCTACTACTATGACTTCATACCTACATCAGACATCAGAGGAGGTAAGATATAGAAGCCGTGAAGTTAGTTTTAACTTGGTGAAGGACCTACTCGAAACCCAGTCGCTGGGCTAGCCAGTCAGCAATTGTCAAAGCTGGTCCGGTAGCACCGATGATTGTGCCGTTTCTATCTCGTTTTATTGATGCTCCTGGTTGCTAAAATCAAGATTAAACAAGATATCTCATTTACCGCAATGAAACCATTGTCTTAAGGCATTACGTAAATAAATGCCGCCTTGAAACGCTTTCCTTCTAGTGGGTTGTTAACTTTTCCGTCAGACTTGTTTGCAGTCAACGTCTTCGTAAGCATTAGACCAAGAAGCAGACCGACTATAGTAAACCGCATCTTGTGCAGGTTAACAGGCTTTCTGCAACGTTTTGCCAGGAATTGGTCTGCTTTTATACGAAGTCTTTTGATTCCCACGGCATTTCGTGATTTACATATAATCTGTTGCCGAGCTTCTGCTCTTGAACATATGCGCACACACCGAAATTTTCCCAGTAATGTAACAAGCTGATAGATATTCACAATTGGGGTTTTGCAAACAGGTCTTCGTTCAGGACTGCCTTGGTCGATTTGAATAATATATGAATGGACACGTGTTTCGAAAGCCCGTTTCGTGTAACATTCGTGCCCTCGGTTCGCTGCGCCGTCCATTCTTAAACATGCACGGATTCTGTGCATCAAACGCTGGGAAAATACATTGGCCATTCTACTGAAGTTTCTGTGATTTTTGCTTTTTGTTATTAGGCGGCACAGAAGGCATAATACACCACAATGTGAAGAGGGTGTAGCTGTGTTATCAAGGACTTGACCAGGCTGTGTTAATCAACTTCTAAGATCCAAGTAATACTTGTACTAATAGAAGTTATTAGAGCAGGCACCCCACACGTCCGTAGGAGGAACCATTAGTACTATCGATTGCACTGCATTGATGAAGAGTAGTAAGGACCTGCTAGTTTTTCTTCTAAGAACCAAACCACTTGGAGTAGACGTCGTAAAACGAGTTGACCGCTTGAAACTTAACTAGAAATTAATTTGGCATTAGACCACTCGTTTCCACATACTGCGATTGACATCACGCTGCAATCAGTTCCATGTTGAACACATCAAGATCGTGTCACGAACGGGACCGAAAAACCATTTGGAATCCAAGAATCTGGTAAACTGATGTAAATCATGCCGTAAGGTTTCTTAGTTTTGTTCATGGATTAATGCTAGCAACACAGGTGTAAATAGTATATTTCAGGTGTGAAGTGTGAATAATGAAGATGAGTCACTATATGCAGCTTACTACCAGGTACCATTGGCAGCGCACTATACTCATACAACTGTACTGACAGGATACACTTATTGCGTGACCTAGATGAGAGATACGCTAGCAATGTCATTGAAGGTAAGCGGGTAAGGATGTCTGTAGCTACTGCTTTTCTTCAATTGAGCGTGTAAAATACGAGAACGCTACGGACACATTGTTACTACGCTACGTTTTCATACTACTTTGCTAACAGTGATTCGATATTGATCCGTTACTTGAAGACGGTCTCCTTTTTAGACTTGCGTGCAAAGGCAAACTCACAGGCTAAAGCTACGCCAGAGAGGCCAAATCCTACACCAAGAATGAGGAACACGCTTGCAAGATCAACAAACTTCAGCGCTTTCACTTTGGGTTTTTCAGGGTTGAGACATTTCAGTGGTTTCTTAATGGCGTCTCCCATCCATTTGGTTATAAGCCCGGATTCCTTGAGATGAAGTATCCTGCAACCAGAAATAAACTTCTTGTCAGTATCTGTTAAATAATATTAGCATAAACGAAAAGCACTCTTTCGTTAAGATGGCCGTATAGGGGCTTTGTTTTGATGTGGCAAACGCGAAGTAGTCCCAGTACCAGGGCGTCTTGGTAAGAACAACGTTGCATTTTCCCGTAGCTTGGTAGTCATTGGTAATGTACAAGTCGAAAGCTACTCTGGTCTAGACAATAACAAAAGAGAGAATAGCTTCTGGTAACTGAGTGATTACATAGACAAATACATAGGCCATGAAACAGCAACCGCTTGCAACTTTCTGAAATGTTTGTGGCCCACCACGGACTAGTCTCTCCGGATGTCTTCTCAGTATGTCACCCAGGGTTTTGAATGGTCCTGAAGTAGCATTCTTCAAAGAGGAAAGAGATACAGTAAACGTACAGCGAATTTCAACATTGATAGTGTATCTAGTACAAATTTATTCCATTTGGAACTATATTGATGGTGTCACAACGTTAAGAATCAAGTCATTGCACGAATAGCTGAGATCCTACCAAGATAGGTGTGATGAGATGATTACTGGTAATCAGATTAAAGAACGAATATGAATAGCAATCAGTCGCAGCGATCACACACAGACACTATACAGAACTAATGTAAATCTAACAAATCTCTCCTTGTTTACAGGTATTTCGTTTAGAATTGAGTAGAAAGCCGACCCTTCAAGGTTCACGATGATGAGGTTCATTCAAAATTGAAAGGAAGAAAGTGTAGTTTTAATTACAAGATCCTTCGAGTGTGTTAAAGACGGAATTTATACATGGCAAGATTCTTATCAGTCCCACGAAAACAGCATATCAATTGCAGTTCATGGCAGTGTAATTCAGAGTTCTGATGGGTCGGTTTTGAGACACTAATTCAGGTTGAAAATCTTACCAGGTAGAAATCCAGTCTTCCAATTGCGTTGGTGACAAACTGGTACATTGGCTGTTCAACAATCTCCTCTAAAGTCTGTGGTTGTTTTACCAGCCTCGGTGTGGAGGCGACAGAAATGAAACATCCAGTGTAAGCGTTGACCAAAACAAGAACAGACAGAAGCCAACCCGCCAGAGCAATTCGTTTAATCACCGAAGTATAGTGTGCACCTTCAAACCCACCTATAGGAGGGACATGTATTTTGGTAATTACACAAAACTACAAAATAGTTCATTTCGTATTTCCTTTATCTGAACTATACCTTGGCCGAACAGTAGTCGTATGTTGCACATCAACAGCTTAGCAAACTTCTCCTTTTGGTTGTTCCCTCCTGCGGCTGCATTGATACCGGTGATAGCACAGCAAACAACTACCACAGTAGCAAGCAATATCAGCCACACCTATAATTAGACTAGCTATAGCCAATAGGAAAGGTGTGCAAGTCTGTTAATGTTACTACAGCCAGTGAGAAAGGCTTGACAGGGGCTAAGAAACGGCTCTCCTCCTTCGGTGAAGGCATTGCCATTACGGCCGGTTCGTCAAGGACTGTTGCTGTGAAGTCGGCGACGCTTAGAGCAACATGGGACAGAGGCATGCCACTAAATAGGAAGTCAACTTCCTATAGTATTAGTGTACGCAAAATTAAACTTGAGTTCAAACTTGCCCGTGCGAAAAGCATACAGTAAGAGCTTAGATTATCCATTACGTAAATTAGGATTCAACCAGTAAAGTTGTGAAATACTCACTTGTTAGCTAGTAAACCGTAGGCACCAATCCAAGAGCCATTGGGAAACGGGTCCAACCAACTGTTTTCCACTACTATGACTTCGTAACTGTATTAAGAAGCTGTTATGCTCGGAAGGAGGCACAAAACTTTTGGAATCTGGATGAGCCTACGTGAAACCCAGTTTCTGGGCTAACCATTCACCAATTGTCAACGGCGGTCCAATAATACCGGTAATCGTGCCGTTTCGATCCCGTCTTATTACAACTCCTGGTTGCTGAAGTCAAAATCAAATTTATGATATTGAAAGAAACGTCTTTAGAGATTTACCACAAAAGCAGCTGCCTTGAAATGCTTCCCTTTAAGCGGGTTGTCCATCTTGTTGTCCGACTGAATTGCAGCCAATGTCTTAGCACATGCTAGACAAAGGAGCACCCCAAGTAGAGTCAACCGCATCTTCCTCAAGTTAGCCGGCAATCTGCAAGTAGCTAAGACATTTTGCCTAGAATACGTCAGCTTTATAAGATGTCCGTAGAATCCCACGGCATTTCGTGATTTGCATAACTTCATGTGGACGTTCTGTTTCTACTAACATATGCGCACACAAGGAAATGTTGCCAGTAATGTTTGCAAGCTGATAGATGGCCACAAATAGGTCTTGTTCAAGACCGTCTTGGGCGAACTGAATTAAATATGAATGAACCACAGACTGTGAAAAGTAAACCCATTTCGTGAAACATTTGTGACCGTCGTTTGCCGTATCAGAAAGATGAATCCATTGTAAAATATGCACGGATCTGTGCACTGAACGCGCAATCAAATGACCTTTGCATTTCGTGGCAAACCTGTACACAGAGTCCCCAACACATAACAGTGGCATATCCTGACCATCTGGGGCCCTGGGTAGAATTTTGTCCTCGTGCCTCCTAAAGCTCAGTTTATTCTAAACGTTAAAGTCAAATTCGTAGTTTATCTTTGAAAAACCGCGGTTTAGTCTTCTGTCCATAGTGTTAAAGCTTGCAGCGAATTCCTCTATGCTGCACACCAGTTAGTGGGAGAAGCTAGCTGCAGATGTTCGGAGTAACGGATTGCTCTGCTTTCTTGTTCAAAATAGCTTATGTAACGTCAGTCTAGCTCCATTAAAGAGACCCGTATCCGCATGTTGGACACGCCACTAAAAAGGTTTCAGTTAAGGTGCCAAAGCGAAGATCACCGATTAGTTACTGTAGACGGTTATAGCAGACTACTATACCTCACAGGGTTAAGTACTAAAACACATTACATCCATACAGAAGATGCTAACTTTGTATATTGAACATGTGATACAAAGAGACACTACAGATATATTTTTTACTACATATATATTGTCATACTACTATTCTTGAATAGTCCAGAAACGGATTGTTCATTTAGAGATGATCTTTTTCTTGGCCCGGTGTGCACAAGCAATCTCGCAGGCTAAAGCCAAGCAAGAGAGGCCAAGTCCTAGACCCAGGATGAGGAACAAGCTCGCGATATCGACAAACTTCAACGGCTTCACTTTGGGTTTTTCAGGGTTGAGACATTTCAGTGGTTTCTTAATGGCATTTCCCATCCATTTGGTTATAAGCCCGGATTCCTTGAGATGATGTATCCTGCAAAGAGGAATAAACTTCATGTAAGTATTTATTCACATAATATTAGTTTAAGAAATGGACTCTTTCGACAAGATAGCCGTATAGGGGCTTCGTTTTGATGTGGCAAACGCGAAGTAGTCCCAGTACCAGGGCGTCTTGGTGACAACAGCATTGCATTTCCCCGTAGCTTGGTAGTCATTGGTAATGTACATATCGAAAGCGACTCTGGTCTGGACAATAGCAAAAGAGAGAATAGGTTTTTGGCAACTAAGTGATTACATAGACAAGTACATAGGCCATGAAGCAACAACCACTTGCGACTTTCTGAAATGTTTGTGGTCCACCACGGACTAGGCTCTCCGGATGTTGTCTCAATAAGTCACCCAGGGTTTTGAATGGTCCTGAAGTAGCATTCTTCAACAAAAGAAAAAGAAAAAGTAAACGAAATGCAATGAATTTTAAAGTTCATAGTGTGTTTAGTAAAACCTTAATGTCTATATGTTTCTGATAACTGTGTTATGTGTCTGTCTACTGTGTTCAGTACTCGCAACCTTTCTAGCAGATAATATGAAAGTGTACATTTCTGCTTTGGAGCATGCCTTAGTCACTGTGTCTAAAGGAAAGTGTCGAACATGTGCAGCTTAATATTCCATGGCTGTACGAAGAGGATGGCCCTGAATGAGGCAGGACGGACAGACGGAGCTTTAAACGGTCCTCATCCGGATTCAATTCCTTACGCACTTTTAGCTATCCGAGCACTTTCCCCTGTGATCAGGAGCCCCTATAGACTTGTACAGCCGCAAGAATGACTTGAATCAAAGCCGACGCCCATACGGTAGCACAATGGGAAAAGGGTTTGTACGACTTTCGGTTCTGGGGAGTCCGTGACAATTTAGAATCTAGGACTCTAAACCAACAGAACATGCACTGTACTGACGGTTTAACAACGTTAAGAATCAAGTCATTGCACGATCAGCTGAGATCCTATCAAGATGGGTAAGATGAGATGATTACTATGGTAATCAGATTAGAGAACTAGTTTTAATAGTTATTAGACGCAGCAGAGACGCAGGGAATTATGAAGAGTCCAGGCGAACAATAAGTCAGGTTAAAAAACTTACCAGGAAGAAGTCGATTCTTGCGTTTTCGTTGGCGACAAACTGGTACATTGGCTGTTCAACAATCTCCTGTAAAGTCTGCGGTTGTTTAACCAGCCTCGGAGCGGAGGCGACAGAAATGAAGCTCCCAGTGTAAGCGTTGACCAAAACAAGAACAGACAGAAGCCAACCAGCCAGGGCAATTCGTTTAATCACTGAAGTATAGTTTGCACCTTCAAACCCACCTAGAGACATGTATTTTGGTACGTTTATGGAATTGTGAAATAATCCCTGTTATCTCCCTTCTCTGAATCGTTACAAAAGCCACGAGACGTCTAAGAACCAGGTAAGTTGTAGACTAGGTACCATTTTAGCTACCAGCTCAGCTACTAGCACATCAGCTTTAATTAACATGCCGTCTTCCAGAAGCTATTAACCATAAGATGCCCTTAAACCTTAAAACATATTACGAGACCTTTAAGAAACTTTTTGTTTCACTATACCTTGGCCGAACAGAAGTCGTATGTTGCACATCAACAACTTGGCAAATCTTTCCTTTTGATTGTTTCCTCTTCCGACTGCATTAATACCGGTGATCGTGTAGCACACTGCTACCACAGTAGCAAGCAGTATCAGCCACACCTATGATTAGACAAGCTATAGACAATAGGAAAGGTGTTAAAGTCTGTTAATACGGCCAGTGAGAAAGGCTTGACAGGGGCTAAGAAACGGCTCTCCTCCTTCGGTGAAGGCAGTGCCATGACGACCGGTTCTTCAAGGACTGTTGCTGTGAAGTCGGCGATGCTTAGAGCAGCATGGGACAGAGGCATACCGGAAAACAAGAAGTCAACTTCCTATGGTGGCAGACGCAAAATAAAACACGAACTCAGCAAACTTACGCGGGCAAAAACCATACAACCAAGATGATGTAACTTAGATTCATTCAATAACCCAGTTAATTTAGTGTTTCAATAAGTAAAACAAAATGAAGGCGAGGCGAAATACTTACTTTGTTAGCCAGTAAACCATAGCAACCAATCCAAGAGCCATTGGGGAACGGGTCCAGCCAATTATTTTCCGCTACTGTGACTTCATAACTGTAATTAAAGTTAACAATGCTCGGAGGATTTAAGTTTTGACCCTAGATGAACTTACGTGAAACCCAGTCGCTGGGCTAACCAGTCAGCAATTGTCAAAGATGGTGCAGTAACACTGATAATCGTGCCGTTCCGATCCCGTTTTATGGAACTTCCTGGTTGCTAAAGTCCCAATTAAGAATGAATTTCATTTGCGACATTGAAAGCTTTACCAGAAACACAGCTGCCTTGAAATGGTTTCCTTTAAGCGGGTTGTCCATCTCTTTGGACGCAATTGCAGTCGATGTCTTAACACATACTAGACAAAGGAGCACCCCAAGTATAGTCAACCTCATCTTCCGCAAGCTGGCAGGCATTCTGCAAGTAGCTAAGAACATTTCGCCAGGTATACGTCAGCCTTATAAGATGTCTGCAGAATCCCACGGCATTTCGTAACTGTGGACGTTCGATTCCTACTAAAATATGCGCATACAACGAAATGCTCCAGTTCTGTTTACAAGTTGACAGACATTCCACAAACAGGTCTTTTAAAACAGGTCTTGTTCAAGGCTGCCTTGGATATGCTGAATTAAATATGAATGAACATGTTTTGAAAACCCATTTCGTGAAACATTTGTGACCGTCGTTTGCTGTACCAGAAAGATGGAATCCATTATGAAATATGCATGGATCTCTGCACCGAATGCGAAACCACAGAGGCCGCCGTACTAAAGTTGTTCCAAGTTCACGATCTCTGCTTCTCGTAGCAAACGTGTACAGAAACCCCAACATAACAACGTGAATCCGGTCCACTGAACTGAGTTATTTTGTTTGTGTTCCCTATGGTTCCTAATGAATTACGATCATCAAGCAACTTGAAGAGAACGTTAACAGATCATAGCAGCTATCCAAGAGACGGCCGTGTATTGTTTTCGTCCGGTGTTAAAGTTGTAGTGAATTTCTTTATGCATTAGGAATGTTGCATACCAGTAAGTGCGTGTGTCTAGAGTAATGGATCGTTCTGTTTTAATGTTCAAATTAGATTTACGTAAGGTAAAGGTATAGCTCCATGAAAGAGATATAGGCACAGTCCGTTATTACTCCGGTCTTTAAGAAACGCCCAGGTCGGGTATCAGAGCAGGCAACTAGCACATCGAACCATACATGACTGTATCAGTTGCACTTAGGATTCTATTGTAGCAAAACTAGCAAACCATTCTCAATGAAAATTTCCTAGTATCTCAAGTATCATTAAACCTTCACATGAAATTTTTTGGGCTGCTATACCTTTATGACTGTGAAAGATATAAGCAAATAGCTTTTCTCCAGCAAGGACCCTTCTTTTATGCGCTAGACTGTACCAATACAATTATTGGTGTGTATTTCACTTTAAGGTAAGAAAGCGAAGATTCGTGGTTAGTAACTGTAAGATGGTTGTAACAGACTACTTTGCCGTTACAGGACAGTGCAGGACAGCTTTTTATCCAGCTCACAGGGTAGTTTTAACGCGGGGGTCTGTATACTTGAACATGTGATGATACAAGGAAACATACAAGTACATCTTTAGTACTAATTCTGCAGTGGTCCAGAATGGGATCGTTTATTTAGAGATGATCTTTTTCTTGGGCCGGCGTGCAATAGCAATCTCGCAGGCTAAAGCCACGCAAGAGAGGTCAAGTCCTAGACCCAGGATGAGTAACACGCTCGCGATATCCACAAACTTCAACGGCTTCACTTGAGGTTTTTCAGGGAGTGGCTTCTTAAAAGCCTTTTCCACCCACTTGGCAATAAGCCCGGATTCTTTGAGATGGAGTATCCTGCAACCACAAGAATAATAGCTTGCTGTAAAAACGTTTCGCCAGGGTTCTGCTAAATTATACAACTCTTGGCTTAAGAAGGATGCATGAGGACTTCCTTTAGCTGTGGCAAAAGCGAAGTAGTCCCAACACCAGGGAGACTTGGTGATAACAGCGTTGCACTTTCCTGTCGCTTTGTAGTCAGTGTACATGTACATATCAAAAGCGACTCTGGTCTGGAAAAGATCGTACAAGTAATAGTTTATTTAGGTTTTGGCGCATTATTAAGATGAACACAAACAAGGTACGTACATAAGCCATGAAACAGCAACCGCTCGTAACTTTCTGAAACGTCTGGAATCCTCCACGAACTATATTCTCCGGACGTTTTCTCACAGTGTCAGCCAGGGTCTTCAGTGGTCCTGAACTAGCGTTCTTCACCAAAAAAAGAAGTAAACCATTTGTATTAGATGATTTCTGCGAAACGACTCAAGGTAATACCAAAGTCGTACTTTGCTTCTATGGCTGTAAAGGTATAAAGAACTTGCAAGCCGAGGTTCTTACCAGGTAGAAAGAGGACCCCGAGTTTTCATTGATGACGAACTGGTACATTGGCTGTTCAGCGATTTCGTGTAAAGTCTGCGGTTGTTGGATCAGTATTGGGGTGGTGGCGACAGAAATAAAACTCCCAGTGTAAGCGTTGGCCAGAGTAAGAACAGACAAAAGCCAACCCGCCAGAGCAATTCGCTTAATCACAGAAGTATAGTGTGCACCTTCAAACCCACCTGGAAATTCCGAGTATCTTCTTATGAAACGGACAAAGCCACTTACAAGTTCTAGAGACTAGTGAACAGGTTTAGGTACTATTTTAGATACCATAGGTACCACACGGCTAATGTACTAAACAGCAGCAGTGGAAACTGAACCTCAGTACCGCATTACTTGTACTGCAGAAGCTTTCTAAGAGAATGTTTCACTTCAACAAGGTACTGATCGTTCTTTCACGTTCTACACAAATTTAAGGGAAAAACATGCGATCTAGAAGCTGTCACGGTATTGTAACTACAGCAGCTTCGTCAGCTTTCTCAAAATGCCGTTCAGTATGGAAAGATAGTAAATTACTGGTAAGTAGTTTAATTGGTTTTTGTAATACCTTGGCCGAAGACAAGTCGCACATTGCACATCATCAACTTGATAAACTTTTCCTCTTGATTGTTTCCTCTTGCAGCTGCATTGATGCCGATGATGGTGTAGCACACAGCTACCACAGTAGTAATCAACATCATCCAGACCTGTACAGTCAAGAGCAAGAGAGAAAAGAAGTTCTTGCTGGGGGGAAAGTTAATTCCTTTGTGCTCCTTCACTTTCAAAGGTATACAAACCCAAAAAATATTGCGTACAAATCTATTGCTACTTATTGCACTGTTACAGTTTCGTTAGTATCGGTTCAACAGTTTCGCCAGAATAAAATCCTAAAGTTTACGTTATTACCAAATTTCCACTTATTCAGAACCTTTTTTTTGTTCTAGACTGTACTGTACATGAACCATCTTTAGAATGTCAGGAAAGATATTAGAAAGTAAGTATGTAAGTACAGCCAGCGAGAAAGGTTTGACTGGCGCCAAGAAACGGCTCTCCTCTCCTGGTGAAGGCAGTGCCATGACGACCGGTTCTTCGAGAACTGTCGTTGTGAAGTCGGCGATGCGAAGAGCAACATGCGCTAGAGGCAAACCGGAAAATATGAAGTCAACTTCCTAAGTGGTATGGACAAAAGTTGTCAGTTGAAATGGTAAAGAGAATCGGGTTTGAGAAATATTCCTAACTTTGGTCTCACAGAAACATGTAATTTATAATTAACCGATATTAACTAATAGTCTATAGAAGTAAGTCATAACTTATTGCATTAAACTGCTGGTAAACAGTGAATGAAACGTGATACTTACTTTGTTGGCCAGTAAACCGTAGCAACCTATCCAGGAGCCATTGGGGAACGGGTCCAACCAATTGTTTTCCACTACCATGACTTCGTAACTGTTTTGAACGGGGTATTATTCTCAGAGGCTTTCTTAAAATCTAGATGAGACTTAACGTGAAACCTAGCCGCTTGGCTAACCAATCAGCGATTGTCAAAGACGGTCCAGTGACACTGATAATCGTACCGTTTCTGTCTCGTTTTACTGAACCTCCTGGTTGCTAAAATCAAAACAAGAAAAGTACCTTACTGACGATGATCAAAACATGAAATGCTTACAAGAAAAAAAGCCGCCTTGAAGTGCTTCCCTTGAAGCGGGTTGTCCACCTTCTTGTCCGACTTAGTTGCAGTCAACGTTGTGGTTGAAACTAGACATAGGAGCATACCAAGTAGAGTAAACCGCATCTTGTGCAAGTTGACTGGCATTCTGCAAGTACCTGAAACCCCAGGAATGCTTCAGCCTTTATAAGCTGTCTGCAATATCCCACGGCATTTCGTGATTTCCATAGTTTCATGATGCGAAGGTTCTATTGTTACTAGCATATGTGCATACGACGAAATCTTCCCAGTCATGTTAAAGGTAGAGAGAAATTGACAAACAGGTCTGGCAGGCAGGTCTTGTCCAGTACTAGTCTTGTAACCATGAAGAACCTAATAAAGCATGAATGAAACACGTTTTGAAGTTCCAGTTCGTGATGCATCTTGTGCCGTTGCTTGCTGCGCCAGCAAAGATGAGCCTTTATCAAATATGCACAGATTCTCCACTCCGGATGCAAAAGCTACATGGATCCATCATGCTGAAGTTTCGGTGATATTTGCTTCTTCTTTGTGGGTGCTAGAGCAGTATTGATCGCATTCACAGAATGGTTCCATGAGACAAGTACGATATTGATTCATGACTACAGCAACGTGTAGCTGCCAAACTAACTGAAGGCGATAACCGACAGATAGAGGACCTACTGAACGATCTACTGCAAAACCGCTGGGTACGTTCGCTACCGTTTTGTTTATCTGCCCAACCTTCTATTTCACTATTTTGCTATCTATCCGTCTATCTGTCTATTTGCCTTTCTATCTATTTGTCAGTCTATCTATCTCTGCCTATCAATTCCCCAAATTCTTGGCAATATAGAAGAGCCGTCCATCTTCCTTGCAACTATCATCTGAGCTCCAATGGGGCTCTGCTGGTGGTATTGCGCGGTTATCAGTACATTACAACCATCAAACGAATGTTCAAATCGTAAACTGACCAGAGTAAATTTATTTGAGGCTATTTCGCCCTACAGTTCGGTGTATCACATGGAGTCTTAGGATAGTAAAGCTAAACAACTGTGCACACTAGCAAAATACTACTACTGATGCAAGAATGATTCTATTTTTTAGCCCTGCGTACAAATGCCAACTCACAGGCTAAAGCTACGCAGGAGATGCCGAGTCCTAGACCCAGGATGAGAAACACGCTCGCAATATCAACAAACTTGAGCGGTTTCACTTTAGGTTTTTCAGGGTGGAGGCATTCCACTGGTTTCTTCAGAAAATCCGCCATCAATTTGGTAATAAGTCCGGATTGCTTGAGGCGAAGTATCCTTGCAAAAGACAATAAAACTTCTCGTGATCGTCTATTTTGTAATTATCAGTAAACGGAAACAACTCTTCGGTTAAGATGGCCGTATAGGGGCTTCTTTTGGGCGTGGCAAACGCTAAGTAGTTCCAGTACCACGGCGTCTTGGTGAGAACAACGTTGCATTTTCCAGTAGCTCGGTAGTCATATGTGATGTACAAGTCAAAAGCTACTCTGGCCTGAGTCAATTTTAAGGAGGAATTAAACTAATTAGCTTTTAACATCAAAGTGAAGGTTGAATACATAGGCCATGAAACAGCAGCCTGTTACGACTTTCTGAAATGTTTGCAATCCTCCCAGGAATACACTGTCCGGATGTTTTCTCAAAACGTCACCCAGGGTTTTGAATGGTCCTGAAGTTGCATTCTATACATACAGTAGATGGTAAATAGCTGATAGTAGAACATATAGGCGATACAGAAGGTATATAGTAGAAGTAAGAAGACATATCGAACAAAGTTAATCCTGTACCAAGGACTGTTCGTCATACTACTCGACATGAGCTTGAAACTTCATATAAATACTAAGCTCTGCTAGATTCCTGATCCTAAGCAGGGTGGAGGAATCGAGTCATTGTAAGAACAGCTGAGACGTAACCGTATCACTGCTAATTGTACAGAGCATACCGTAGTCATTAGTTATCGATCGCAGCGACTGCACAAGTCGAATTAGAACAAATTATTGGAGTGAAGTAATCCGAATGTTGGCGATATTCCTCACCAGTCATGAAAACAGCCTTCAGTTGTGGTTACTTAGTCCCAGTTTATGGATTCGTTTATACAACAATTTCAGGTCCAGTATCTTACCAGGTACCAGTCTATTCTCGCATTTCCTGTGGCGACGAATCGGTATAATGGATATTCAACAATCTCCTTCAGAGTCTGCGGTTGTTTCACCAGTCGTGGAGCAGTGGCGACGGAATGAAACTCCCAGTGTACGCGTTGGCCAGAACAAGAACAGACAGAAGCCAACCGGCCAGAGCAATGCGTTTAATCACGGATTTATAGTTTGCACCTTCAAACCCACCTACAATGCACAGAATCTCTTGAACTATCAGTCAATTACGGTATCAAGATACTTGCTTTATTTGATATTGCAAAGCAGTAGAAAGCCCTGGAACAAGTTTAGCTATGGTTGCCACGGTATGGTTTATGGTGCAGTATAGGATCAACGTAGCGATGGGCAACTGAACTCGGTACAGTAATTCACAAATTGCTTTTTTAAACAGAATGTATCACTAATCAGCTTCAAATAGTAAGCCTATTGTGATGCTGTCCATTCCTTCATTACTGACAAGTAGCGTATCTCTATACAAACAGAAAGATCCTTTCTTCAATCAACTCCTTACAGCGCCAAATTACTGGTAAACCTGAAACCGATGATACATTGTTTCACCATACCTTGACCGAAGAGTAGTCGTATGTTGCAGATCAACAGCTTGGTAAGCTCTTCCTTTGGATTGTTTCCTCTGGCAGCTGCATTTGATACCGGTGATAGTGTAGCACACAGCTAATACTGTAGCCAGCAGGATCATCCACACCTAAATCATAGAGAACCTTTGTAAAAGAGTACATGTATATGAAATTTTGTCTGTTGATACAGCCAGTGAGAAAGGCTTGACCGGTGCCAAGAAGCGACTCTCTTCCATCGGCGAAGGCAACGCCATGACAGCCGGTTCCTCAAGAACTGTTGCTGTGAAGTCGACGACACTTGGAGCATGGTGCAGAGGCATACCAGAAAAGACGAAGATCTCATTTACCGTGACGAAACTATCGTCTTGATAGGAATTACAACAACGACTGCCGCTTTGAAACGCTTTCCTTTAAGTGGGTTGTTCGTTTTCCCATCAGACGTGTTTGCTGTCAACGTCTTTGTAAGCAGTAGACCAAGAAGCAGACCGAGTGTAGTAAACCGCATCTTGTGCAGGATAACCGGCTTCCTGCAAGTAGCTATTGTGTTTTGTCAGGAACACGTCGGCTTTCATATAAGTTGTCTTCTGATTCCCACTGCATTTCGTGGTATACATATAATCTTGTGCCGACTCTTAACATATGCGCACAGAACGAAATCTTCCCAGTAATGTAACAGGCTGATAGATATTCACAATTGGGTCTATGCCAGCATGTCATGGTTCACAGGGAATGCCTTGGTTAAACTGAATAATACATGAAACGTATAACCCTTACCGAGGAATAGCCTGTCTCCATTTGCTGTCATTTCTTACGACACATAGTACTTACATAGCCGTCATATAAACCAGGTTCCGTCTTCGCCATTTTAAACTTTCTCGCAGTAGTTAGTTCAAGCTAACCTAGCTTTGTCTGCGACACATTAGATTCACTTGATCAATAATGCTGAATGAACTGCCATTGAATTGAATGGGTGAATGAATTGTACAAGATGACGCTATACGGATACACTGTTACTAACAGTGGTCCAAAATTGATCCTATACTAAAGAGACTAGCTTCTTTTTTAGCCCTGCGTGCAAAAGCCAGCTCACGCGGGCCAGTGGTTTCTTAATAGCATTTCCCATGCATTTGGTTATAAGCCCGGATTCCTTGATATGATGTATACTTGAGACAGTGAGACAGTATAGTTACAGGCTAAGTCGATCTAGATACTAATGCTCGCTATTCATCGTTAGAATACCACTTCCATAGTTTTAATGTTTGTCTGCTGAAACAATGGTTTACTCATACAAGTGTAACTGTAAGCAACATGTTCACGCATTGTGATAATGCTGTCAAACACCTAATACACAACTCGAACTCGTAATGGACTTTCTAGCTTCCACAATACCTTGCCCGAAGACAAGCTGACAAGCCGAATATTGTACATCACCAGCTTGATAAACCTTTCCTTCCTTCGAGTTGTTCCCTCTTGCAGCTAGGTAGATGCCGGTGATTGCCTAGCAAATAGCTAAAACAGTACCATGCAATATCAGTCAGACTTTGATATACAAAACATATGTTAACTGGAGAAAACCGTGAAAGATGTCACGTAGGTACAGTTGTTTGGATAGCCATTCGGCGGCTGTCCAAGAAGCTGGTCCGGCAGTACTGAAAACCTTGTTGAAACTGACGACCCTGGTTGCTAAGACCTTTGAAAGTTGAGTTTGAGTTGTTGAGTCACATTTTGAGTTTGAAATGCATCAAATGGGAACACATACAGGGCCCTTGTAACCGGGGTTACCTGCGTAATTTCAAATCCTCTTGTGCATTCTTGTTTACTCATACTAGAAAAAGAATGGTAACTTTGTTGGTTACCATGAACTTGAGTGCTATTAGGACCAAAATTTATAATGAATGAAAGTAATTGTACTTTTAAGGCTCTTTTGTTTTGTCTTGTACCTTGTGTATTGAATCCTTCTTTACAAAATAAGCAGAAAAATAATCGGCGGTCAGAAAAGACTGGTTTCAGAAGTAAAGAGTTTTCCCCTTTTTGTCACGTGAGAAAGATTTCAACGGTTAAACTTCAATCAAACAGTTTTATAAAAAAATTAATAATAACTTGTTTCTTTTTTACTAACGCAGAATAATTTTCTACCCACATTTTTATTTCATATCCGGGGGGGGGAGGGGGGGAAATTAGTGATTTTATTTAAAAAGGAAAAAAAAAGCTTAGAAAGGCTCTAGCAAAAGGCACATTCGTTGAATTTTTCTGAACACCGGGGGGAGGAGAGGAGAAAGTAAAAGAAGGAGAAAAACAAGGAATTTAAAATATAAAAAAAATCAGAAGCTGAAAACAAATTATAACTTTTTTTCTGTATAAAGAGAAAGAGAACGTTGGTGAAAAATTACTTTCTAAACTTAAGGAAAAAAATGGCAGTGTTGCAAATATTTTTGGTATAAAAAATGACGGGGTTTTTTAAAGGTAAGGCGAACTTTTGGTAGAATTTTTTAAATTCATTGAATTTTTTTCTTTAAAGAGAATATTATTCCTTCTGTTTGTTGTTTTATGTTATATTTTTTGTTGTTGTTGTTTTGTTTACCAGAAGCAGGCCATACCAATCTCTAACCAAAACTGCTGGTTGGCTTCCCCAATATCTGTGATACCGATGTCGACAAAAGGCACTCGGTCAGGTTTGTCCGTTTCAAAAGTGATGATGGATTTAGCCCAGTTATCAGCTCGGTACTAAACAGAGAATAAAAGAGTCGGTTTAGAATGAAACCCTCAGTATCGGTAATGAAAACTCCCCGGATGAAAGTTTACCTTGCACTCATCCATAGTGACTTCGTATTTGAACCTCTTCTTTCCGGTGGCAGTGAGTTCGGCATCATTCCAGCCCAGCAGCTTGATGGCTTTCCTGTAGGATCTCTCGTTGGCGTCGTAGTGAGCCACCGAGTTGCGGCAGTGGTACGTTACGTTCTGGCTGGCGCGAGTCGAAGCCAGGTGAAGGAAGGCTAACTGATTGCTGTCCGATTTGTAGGTGAACTGAAACGATGAATAAAAAAAATGAGTCGACAGTTGAGATAGGAAAAAGCCACGGACAATGTTAATACCTGGAAGCCTGAATCGAATTCAGAAAACCAGACTTCACCATTGGGATTTCCAAGATATGAAGTGTGTCTGGTCTTTTCGGGTTTGGGTCTGATGCACGTAGCCTTGCGTTCCATCTCGCAGTACGCCAGGATAGCGTCCTTGGTGTCGCCTTGGTTGGGATCGATCCAGTATTCACCAGAAGGTAATTCGGGTCGAGAAGCTGCAAGTTCGCGGCAGTTCTTGGCCGGAGTATTCTTATCTCCACTGGGCTTGTTGTAGCGATCATAAGCGATCTTAACTTGCTCAAAGGTCTTGGTAATTAGGGTCCTGCGCTCCTCGTCGGAGATCATTCCACCGAAACGGGCTGGTTCGTCATTGCTCATAGGATCGGGTCCCTTGCTTTGACCTCCCTGACCAAGGATAGCGGCCAGAGCAGCAGCATCGTAGCCCATAGCTTCTCCAGGAGGGCCTGGCGGTCCAGGAGGACCAGAAGGACCAGAGGGACCGGCTCTTCCGGCTTCTCCAGGGCTGCCTCGTTGTCCAGGAGGTCCCATGATACCTTGAGGACCGGGTGCGCCATCACGACCAGGTGGGCCCTTAAGACCTTGGTCACCAGGCTTTCCTGGAGGACCGGCAGGACCAATGGGACCCTTTTCTCCAGGCGGACCCTAAAAAGAACGAAACAAAGTTCGGAAATAATAGTCAAACACGACGTTAGAAAAAAGTAAATAGTTCTTACGGCAGCTCCGGGAAGACCCTGAAGACCGATAAGACCTCTGTGACCTTTCGGACCCTTAGCACCAATCTCTCCGCGGTCACCTTTATCTCCAGCGGGACCAGGAGCTCCGGGTTTACCTCGCGGGCCCTTCAATAGAAAAATAGATTAGTTAAAACACAGTGTTCTTATAAAAATCCAGGTTTTTGTTTACCGTAAGTCCTTCGGGACCTTGTTGGCCAGTTTCACCAGGCGATCCGCGTTCTCCAGTAGGTCCAGGTGGTCCACTAAGACCTGGTGGTCCCTAAAAATCAAGGTTTAGATGAGTAGGACACAAGCATTAACTCGTGCTTTAAAGTAGAATTTACAGGAAGACCAGGAGCTCCAGGAGGTCCACTGTGTCCAACGGGTCCGGGCGGTCCTTTATCTCCAGCGCGGCCTGGGGTTCCAGGAGGACCTTCCTTTCCGGGAGATCCTTCCGGACCGGGTTCTCCAGCAGGTCCAAGAGGTCCAGGAGGACCAGGTGGTCCAGCTTGACCGGGAGCACCTTCGTTACCAGGTTTACCTTGCTGTCCGGGTTCTCCGGTGGGTCCTCGAAGACCCCGGGGTCCAATAGCACCGACAGCTCCAGGAAGACCGGGAATACCACGTTCTCCTTGAGGTCCCTGAGGACCAGTATTACCGACGGGTCCGGGAGGCCCTTCGTTACCTTGATCTCCCTTCTGACCTTCTGTTCCAGGAAGTCCTTGAGGACCTTGGGGTCCCTGAGGTCCAGGACGTCCAGTGTCACCTGGTTGTCCTTTGATACCTGGAAGACCGGCAGGGCCTGGAGGTCCAGCGGCACCAGGGGTACCCTACAAAAAGCCATGAATAAGTACGTATGGATAGCAAGTAAAACCAGATGAGTACGTACAGCAGGTCCTTGTTCTCCGATGCGCCCTGGGGGTCCCATAAGACCTTGATCTCCCTTCTGTCCGACTTCTCCGCGAGCTCCCTTAGCTCCGGGTGCGCCTTGAGGACCGACGGGACCGATTTCACCGGGACTACCTGTATGGTGTGAAAATGAAATATTTAGCAACGAATACGGGGAGGATTAAGAAGCATAGTAATGCAAGAAAAGTGCATGATAATGTAAGGAAAAACAGTCCTTCACAATGCTTACCAGTGGATCCTTGGGCTCCTTGTTCTCCTTTCTGTCCATTAAGACCACGTTCTCCTTTAGCTCCGGGTACTCCAGCAGGTCCTTGGGATCCAGGGAAGCCCTGAAGACCCTGAGGACCAGGAGGACCGCGTTCACCCATCATACCAGTAGCTCCCATTTCACCCTGAGGTCCAGGAGGTCCAGCATCTCCGCGTTCTCCAGGTTCTCCAGTAGGACCTTGCGGACCCTGGATACCCTGCAGACCACGTTCACCTTGTTTACCAGAGGGACCTTCAGGTCCGGGCGGTCCCTGCGATCCGCGATCTCCCTTGTCTCCAGCAGCGCCAGGAGGTCCACGTTGTCCAGGAAGACCCTATTACAGAAACAATTGTATAACACAGAAGTTTATCTTATAACAGCCAAATAAAAAGAAAATGTTGAACAAGTTTGACGTACCACTAAGCCTGGAGGTCCGGCATGTCCTTTGTCACCACGGGCACCAGGTGGACCCTACACGGAGTAGATAAGAGAGTTAACAGCCACACGGAAAGTTGACAACAAGTTGTACGTACAGGTGGTCCATCAGCTCCCATCATACCAGCAGCTCCACGTTCTCCAGGTTGTCCAGGAGGTCCAATAGGTCCGCGTTCTCCAGTGAAACCTCGTTCTCCGCGAGGACCGGCAGCTCCTGGCTGGCCTGGAGGTCCCTGAAGTCCGGGTTCTCCATCTTTTCCGGGGTTACCAGCGGTTCCAGGTGTTCCAGGAAGTCCTTGGAAGCCTCGAGCTCCAGGAGGACCGGGTGGGCCTCGTTCACCATCGTTACCGGCAGGTCCTGGAGGTCCCTGAGCGCCAGCAGCACCGTCCTTACCGGGTTCACCGCGAGCTCCTGGAGCTCCAGTGGGTCCGGGTTGGCCATCTTTTCCGTTTTCACCCTATGTACAATGTTAGTTAAGTTTAATAATACTAAATTAAGTTTTATCTTAGTTAAGCTGGGCACTTACAGGGGCACCACGTTCTCCAGGAGGTCCAAGAGGTCCAGGCAGACCCTGAATACCTTGCAGACCGGGTTCTCCATTCTTGCCGTCAAGACCAGCAGGACCACGCTCACCAGCAACACCGGGTTTGCCAGGGGGTCCAGTACGTCCAGGAAGACCGCGAAGACCCTGGAGACCAGGAGGTCCAGGACGTCCAGGTTCACCGTCCTTACCCTTGGGGCCGTCCGGACCGGCGGGTCCTCGTTCACCGTTCTGACCTGTGATTAGTCAAAAGACTTAATTAAGAATACGTGTTTTTATCCAAGAGGGTTCCAAATACTGTTATCTGTAGAATGTCCCTGAGACTTTCACGATGTGCACAAACCTTTCTGGCCCGTGGGACCGTCAGCACCGGGGAGACCGCGTTCACCAGGGGCACCACGTTCGCCTGGTGGTCCAGATGATCCAGGAGGTCCGCGCAAACCAATCTTTCCACGTTTTCCTGGAGGTCCGGCAGATCCGGGAAGACCACGAGGGCCCTGAATACCAACTTCTCCCTTCAAGCCTTGGTCTCCCTTGAGACCAGCAGCACCAGGTTCACCAGTCTGACCCTTAGCGCCAGGAGTACCGGGGCTACCAGCAAGTCCGGGAGGTCCTCGAGCACCAGGGAAACCAGGAGCTCCTGAGGGACCTGGTTCTCCTTGGGTACCCTTTTCTCCGTTGATACCGTCACGACCGGGAAGTCCGGGAGGTCCGGCTTCTCCTGGAACACCAGGTTTACCAGCCTCACCACGAGGTCCTTGAACACCTGAACTGCCCTTAGGTCCAGCAGGACCTGCATCACCCTTGTTACCAGGGCTACCGGGGAAGCCAGGAGGTCCGGGTTTGCCTAAAGCGCCCTTCAATTTACCAGAGATGTGTTCAAGAGCACGGCAAATTTTGACGGGATAAAGAATAGCTTACAGGAGGGCCCGGAGGTCCGGGTAATCCGTCTACGCCACGAAGACCGGGAGGGCCTGGGGGTCCGTCACGTCCGCGTTCGCCTCGGGGTCCGGCAGGTCCCTACCACATCACAGAAATACTTAGTTAGGTTGTTAATGCTATAGATTCCATCAGTATCTTACAATAGGTCCAATGGGTCCGGCGGCTCCAGGACTTCCTTGAGTTCCTTTCTCTCCTATGGGTCCAGGTTCTCCTTTGGAGCCATCAAGACCAGGGAAACCACGGTGACCTTTCACGCCCGGAAGGCCCGGCATGCCAGGAAGACCACGAGGTCCTGCTGCACCGGCAGGGCCTGGGGGACCGGCTTGACCATCTTCTCCAGCTTCTCCATCTTTGCCGGGAGGTCCTGGAAGACCGCGAGCACCAGGAGTACCGGGGGGTCCTACGGGTCCAGGTTCTCCACTTTCACCGCGAGTTCCTTGGAAACCCTGAGGTCCGGGGGGACCAGGAGGACCGCCAAGTCCTCGTGGTCCAACAGGTCCAACTTGAGCCTGAGCCAGAGAGAAAGGGTCAAGGACTGGTCCCTTTTCACCACCACTGGAAGCGGCCGCCAGCTGTTGAAGGAAGGGAGTCACGTCCGGAGGAGAGCCTGGAGGACCGGGCAAACCAGGATTGCCTGGAGATCCTGCAGTTCCGATAACTCCTGGTTGACCGGGAGTGCCTGGTGTTCCTTGTTCACCTGGTGGGCCCTACAAGAAACAAAATGACAAATAAATTCAATACCTTTGACAGATTCGGGTTTGTAAAAAAGAAAGAAAGGTTCCAAGCGAAATATTTTAAAAACAAAAATATCTACAGAAAGAAGAATCATATAA
Organism: Leptestheria dahalacensis; assembly: GCA_022114935.1. Lineage (NCBI taxonomy): Eukaryota > Metazoa > Arthropoda > Branchiopoda > Diplostraca > Leptestheriidae > Leptestheria > Leptestheria dahalacensis. The sequence continues at coordinate 42,004 of JAIQCU010000095.1, forward strand.
AGAGATATCCAGCTGGAAAGCTTACTCTTTCACCGGCCACGGGTACGATGTTGACAGGAGGGGGACGGCTAGCACCTGCTCCCTATTGAAAACAAAATGACGTGAATTAAATTTTGCTTCTTTCGTCAGCTGAACAAAGATGCGTCTTACCCCGCCGTTGCCATTCTCGTCGGCCTCTATAAACGTTTGGAAAATACGAGAAAAAATAATTAAAAATCATTTTTTCAAAATATATTTTCAGCCATAAAATCAAGTTAACATATTTGTATATTTACTGATTTAAAACGGTGTTTATAGAATTTTCATGTAAATTGGTAGTTGTTTTAAAACATAACAATAACCCATGTATAGTTATATGAATTACAGTTTACGAAAGCAAGTGAAATGAGGCTTTCTTTCTGCAGTGATTTTCATGAAATGTCTGGGGAAAAGTCGAAAAATTACCAGCGCAAATGGGACAGCACTGTCCTAGCGGTATGTACTTCTGCGTGTCGCATTCCACATCAGGGCAAACCACTCCAGCGCAAGGATTTTGAGTGCCTGTTTGTGTACAAGTTACCAAGTCAGTGACTAGTAAAGCAGTGAACTTGTGTGTGATCACGGATAGATAGATAGATAGATAGACAGTCAGACGGACGCCTTGATAAGTAGATAGACAGATGGAAGGCAGATAGGTAGACAGATAGGCAGATAGATAGATAGATAATTAGATAGATGGGTACATAAAGAGACAGATTACAAGATAAACAGATAGATAGATAGACAGACAGATAGGCAGGTAGATAGTTAGACAGATAGACAGACAGATAGATAATAGCACATTTATCTATCTCTTCCAGTGCTGGTCAACCCAAATATCTCACTCTGTGTGAATTCAACCGATCAAACCATGAAACCGACGGTCCAACTGAACCCGAAAAGATGGTCCAAGGGACCCCAAATTCTAACAACCAGATCACTTGTGCAGAAAACAGAGCACAAGGACCACTTTCGCATATCTTCAGCATTAGATTAGTGGTCCAAATGACCCCAAGTGGTTAGTGATCTTCATCAACTTCCGAGGATTGGAATCCAGATAAGCCATTAAGTTAAAAGTAAAGCAGCAGACAAGTCGATAGTTTGGACCGGACCAGGACCAGGCAAAACGCGGTCCTATTCAGCCCACAAGTGCGTTTAAGGAGTTCAAAAATAGCTGGCGAAAAAGTTACCCCCTATGTCGGCAGGCCTGACAACGGGTGCTGCCGGGGCGGCTGGAGGCACGGGTCGAGGAGCCGGTCGCTGAGTCGTCGTCGTCTGAACAATGCCGGGCTCTTCTTCTACAATAAATTCAATGTTTTTGCTATTAGTCACCATCATCTTGTACTGTAATATCTGTTAAATGAATCTTTGTGATGAAACTTAATTAACACAACAAGAATTAACTTAATTTAAACGTTTTTTGGTAAAAAGTGCGTGCGACGGAAGATCAGCTTCTGTGGAGCGATACCTTCTTCAGTGGGAAACTCTTCGGGGACGGGTCCAGGATCGGGTTCCACCACTTCCTCGGGAATGGGTTCGGGAGCAGGTGCGGGAGCTGTGAAAGTGCATCAGTGCCGAGATTTTTTTTTTAACTTTTTAAACTTTTCCGAGTTAAAAAATAATAAATAAATTTAACATTATGGGTGATTTTTCGCCCCAATTTGAATTTACAGCGAGTGTCCAATTTCCCTTTACAAGTCTCTCTAATGGCAAGCCCAAAGCCATTTTCTAAGAATAGCCCACCCCCAGTGTGTGTGTGGTTATGTACAAGGTTCTTGAATGCGCGTTTATAAATAGGTGCCAAAAGTGAATTTCTTATTTTATTTGTCATCTTGCTAGATTAGGATAAATAAACGTGATTGAATAGTAAAACATGATTTACCTCCGTTAACGTCTCCATTGGCCCTCAGTCCTGCAAGATAGAAAGGAGAGAATCAAACTCGGTGAGCTGGGAGATTTTTTTGCGTGTTTGTCCCCACTTGGAAAACTTGAAAGCGACCCAAAGAGTAAATAAACATTTCTCGAGTGTCGACAGCGACGACGGGCCGGCTGCAAGATAGCCTTAATGACCTCATCATATGTGGGCCAGCCAGTCTGCTCGTTTGAAACCCAATAGCTTGATTACACACACATGTGACCTTATATAACCCTGGGAAGCGAAGAAACACCAAGGACAGGGCCCTTGTTGTTATACAGCACCAACTCTAGGGGGGTTTTTGGCCTCGTTTTCAACGTCTATTTTTAGTCTAGCTAATGGCTAGGCAATGAGCCAAAACTTACCATCGTAGTCTTCTTCATCGTAGTTCTCGTAATTTTCCAACTCTTCATTATCCTCCTGGGCGGCTGCTACCCAGCTACCGATGAGTAACAGCAGTATCAGCGGTACCAGTTGGGGTATCCTGCCACTGCGGCCTGTCAATAGCCGCATGGCTCGCCTTGTATTGAATAGGGGGGCGAAATCGAAAAGATTTCCTCGCTTCTCGTCAGTTCAGTTAACCCCGGGGCTTTTTTAAAATTAAACCCAGCCAGCCGGTAAAAAAAAAATGGTGTCCCCGCGTCCGTTTGAATAAAAAAGATACGAAAATGGTGCGCCCGTTCAGTCTCACAAGAAGGGACGACAAATTCACTGTCTTCAAGGGAAGAGCTACGTCTTCGAGCGAAGACGAGTCACTCACTGACAACAGCCAGCCGCTGCCGCGCCGAATATCTACTCGGCTCTAAGTGAACAGAGGCGCTCGATCTCTCCACCGTCTTCTAAAGAGGATTCCAACTGCGGGGAAGCAACAAAAAAATTTAGAAATAAAACCCAGAGCCAACGCCATAGCAGAGCTACCGAGTCATTGATCAAACGCAGACTCGCTGCATACCGATTTCTCAGCCAATATTCAACTATCTGTTATTAAAAAGAAATCAAACTTGTAGAAGGTTGTACTTAAACAGAACTAATAGGATTCAACAATGATGAGCTATTCCCCAACTTCGCTTCTTCGTTGCTCTCTTTCAGCTTCGGTTCCAGTCAAAGGGATAAGCTGGAAGAAGCGATGATGAAAGATGACGCCTTGCTCTAGAAAAGACAAGTATGCTTTTATCAATCCTGTGAACATCTTCTACATATTAATATATATATGTATTATAAATATATATATATATATCTTATTATATAAATTATAATGTAGTAATGGACAGTTGAATTTCCAATAAAAGGAATCTTCGCTTCCTTTTTTACCCTTTACTTGAATCAAGGTTTTGAACTTGACTTGTAGTCGAACTACACGGAAATATGATAACGTGGACAATTTGCCTGTACCTGCATATGCAAGTTTTAAGCAGAAAATATATGATGTTACGTTTTCAGATGATGCATTCTCCTGGAATTTGCCCTTCTGTTCCGTTCGGTCTCTCTCGTTGTGTTGTGGATCTTGCATGAGAAAATGGAGATAGATAGTAGGTGGGTAGACGGATGGATAGACAGACGGACCGACAAACCGATGGGCAGCAATATACAGACAGATAGGTAGGCAGGTAGGTGGGCAGAGAATATAGACAGAAAATATGGATAGATAGATAGACGGGTCGGTAGTCAGGTAGGTAAAAAAAAGCGTACGATAAATAGGTAGGTGTAGAAGGTTATAGATAGATCGTAGTTGGATAGACAGATGGATAGATAGATGGATTGGCAAATACAGACAGATAGGTAGGTAGGATAGATGGGTAGAGAACATAGACAGAACAGATGGATAGATAGTTAGACGGATCGGTAGGCAGGTAGGTGGATAGGCAGATAATGAAGAGCTAGGTTTAGGAAGTAGATAGATAAATAGTAGTTCGATGGACAGATGGATATACAGAAGAACTGAGAGATAGATGGACTCTTTTGAACACCTACGTATAGACAGATAAGTAGATAGATAGGTAGGCAGAGAATACAAACAGAAAAGACGGATAGATAGATAGATAAAACGATATCTGGGGAGATAGACGGATAGGTGGGCAGGCAGTTAGTAGACAGGTAGTAAGATAGAGAAAATACAGAAACGACTCGATAGCTAGATAGGTAGAGAAGATAGTTAGATAGACAAAATAGATTGACAGATAGTTAAAGATAGATTATATATCGGTAAAAAGACACATCTAGATAGATAGGCAGGCAAGATAGATAGGCATAGACCATTTAGATGGTTAAAAAAGAGTAACTTAGATAAACAGATAGGTAACAGATAGATAGAGATAAGTAGACAGACAGATACACAGATAAGTAGATAGACAGTCAACTAGAAAGTTAGGTAGATAAACTGGTGAATAGATAGATAGGACAGATTGACAGATAGTTAAAGATAGATTATATATCGGAAAACACATACATGTAGATAGATAGGCAGGCAAGATAGATAGACATAGACCATTTAGATAGTTAAAGGATTAACTTAGATAAACAGATAGATAGATAAACAGATAGATAGATACATAGATAGATAGATAGATACATAGATAGATAGATAGACATACAGATTGACATAGATAGACATAGATCAATTAGATAGTTAAAAAAGGTTAACTTAGATAAACAGATAGACAGATAGATAGATAAGTAGATAGACGGAGAACTAGACAGTAAGGTAAGATAAACTGGTAAATAGATAAGCAGAGCTAGAGAGATACGTAGACGGAAGGGACATGGAGAATGAGCGAGGAAGAAGGAGGAGGGAGAGAAAGAGAATATCTGGGAGTTTGAGACGCGGAGAAACGCTGAAAGATGAGGTCGGCTCAAGTGTTGTGTTATCTGGCTTCGCCTTCTTTGCTGGTTTGGTTCAACGACTCCGCCGACGCCCGGCCGGCGAAGGCATCTTAATGCGTTCAACAGAAACCCCGGCTGCATATGCGAAAAACAGTGTCTTTTGTGCCCAAACATTTCTCTCTCTCTCTCGCTCTCATTTATAATTACCCGCCATTCACCAATACATTCTCATCATTTCCCAACTACTGTTTTTTTTTACCTTCGAACCTATTTCTTTATGATTATTATTTTTATAATAAAAAAATCTCATATTTAAATTCTATATATATATTTTTATACAAACAAAAATTTCCAATATTTTCTTTAACCGAGATACACAAAGAAATAAATCAATAGTCCCATTTACCATGCAGTGATGAAAAATTAGAGATAATGAAAGCAAAAGATCCCTGTTGGGTGAAAATTCGTGCGATTAAAATAAATTGCTGAAAAATAGCATTAACCTCTGCTAGTACTAAATCAACTCGTAAATCGTGATTTTTCTTTCAGGAAAAAAGAAATGCGATCCTGAAAAAAAGGACAAAAGATCCAATAACGAAAAAGGAAGAAATTTGAATTAAAAAAAAGAATACTAAATAAGAGAGCGCCCAAAGGCATCGGAAGGACCGTCGCTATCGGCAGGCGATCCCGCGGCTTGCGGATCCTTATCGCCGGGAGCCAGACTCTCCTCCAGGCGTCCGTTATCGTTCAATCGTTGCGTTTCAACCGTCTATTTCAATCAGAACATTAAATTCAATTAAATCATTCCATCATCACCATATATACAAAGGTACTATTTAACGCTATATATATGTAATAAATTGCTAATTATATATTACACCCAGTTATTACAAATAATAGCCTCATAACTCGACACGCTAAAATAATTTTACGCTATATTATTATTATTATTGTGTCAAATTGCATTACATAAGTAACTAATGCCTTATAGTTTAATCCCAACTATTTCAAATATAATAACCAAGTTAATTCATTTCCATGTCGACTGCTTAATGTTAAAATGAGTCGATTGTTTTGTGAGGGGGAGAAAAAAAGACCTGTCCGTCTCCATGCCAGAGCTGTTTCAGTTCATTCCTGGCCGCTCCTAGCAGCATGACGGGTATCAGAGTGAACGGCACCAGATAAAGGAGGGCAGGCTGGGCCACGGCCATCATGAACAGTCCGATGAAAGTGGCAATCAAACCCAATCCATAAGCTGCCCGAGAAAAGAAAAATTCTAATAATAATAATAATAATAATAACATTTTAAAAATAACGATTACAATTCAATTATCCGGAATATTCGGTAAATCAGTCACAAATATTATGAAATATATAAAAAAAATTAATTGATAAATTCCCAAGAATATATATTAAGATAAAATAATTAAATCCAGTTTATAAACTAATTAGTAAAAGTTCATGAAAATTTAATGAAACACTAAAATTTAATTATCCAAGTAATTCGGCAAACTAGCCACGAGATAATAAGAAATCTACAAATTAACCGTTAATTTAAAAATAACGATATTTCGTTAATTAAAAAAAATAATTATCCAGTCTGTGATGGTGCGTATAATGCGCAAAGCAGATGCCCCGGGTCCCTCCAAAAAGGGGACCTGCAGAAACCATTTAAGAAATGACTCGTGTTGCTAACCCCGCCCTTTTGTTGGTGACGTCCAAACGTCTCATTTCGCTCGTAATTTAATTTTTTAAAGAAAATATCAGTCGACGAATTTCCATTAAAACCGATTTAGCCCATTCAATGTATCAGTTATGATATTATTTAATATTGCTTTTTCTCTGATGAATTAGACCCCCAAAAAATGCGTTTACAAGCAAACAGAATAAACACGAGCTGGATAAACACGAGATGAAAAGCGATGACTGCGTCTCAAGCGGCCCTGTTTACATCTCCTTGACCTCTGGACTGTGTTATTTTCTATGGTTTCTCGTTGCCTCTCATTTTTTGTTGTCGTTGTTGCTCATCACCATTGCAACCACATGGGAAAAATTACAAATTAAACTCTATTCCACTTTTAATTATTACGCGACAGAAATTTCAGATTTTTATCTGGAATTTAATTCGAATAGAAAATTATTACATAGTTCGAACATCCCATCCAATAGTCCAATAGCTGTTTACAGATTTTAATTTTAATTTAATTTCTAATTTATTTCGAAATTTATATTAATTAATATAATTATGATATATTATTATGAATATTATTTATTATCTGATGTTTCCCGCTTGGGTTCATATCTCACCGAGGAGTGTGACGATGAAATAGAGTTTCTTGCGGTTGTGCGTGGCCAGATCGAATCCGTGGCAGAAGGCGACCAGCATTCCCGGCACGAGGATATCCCCGTAGCCGAGCAGCGAATAGGGTTTGCCGCACACGTCCAGCGGCTCCCACTCGAGCAGCGGCACCTTGACCACCATGGGCAGCTGCTCCGGTTCGTCCCCTCCACCGAATCCGCCACCTCCGCCGCCTACGCCAGAACCTCCGCCTGTGGCAACTTCAACCATGACGCTTTGGCCGTTCTGTGAAACACATTAGATCATTTCAAACGTAGTTTTGATTAGAACCCAGGCCCATCTCCCATCTTAATTATATTACCAGTATTAAGTTAAGCTATTTAATTGTTATCCTGCAATAATAGTTATTCAAGTTGATTATCAGTTTAATTGGGTTTTATTTCTTATCATACGCTGGAGGACTTGATGAAGATCATGAGTTTTGGGCGAGTGCGAGTTTGTCATCACAGCTGACAAAGATTCGCCCTAGCGGAAGCGTCCTACATAGTTAAGCATATAGGGCGATTAAAACATCGGGCAATCTCGCCCTTCTCAATAGAAATCTAATCGGTTTCGTAAAAACCGCCACTTCGAACTAAATTGAGTACAATTAGGGCGAGTGTAGACTAACTTAGTCGCCCCCGAGCATGTTCGCCCTACGTTACGATTAAACTCGCCCTAAGCTCGTTCGTAGCTGTTTAAGTCGCCCTGTGTGACCACCGATCGAGCTAAACCGAGTGCAAAGTCGCCCTCAAGCTCCTTACTTGCTCCCAAGTAGAGGGCGACATATGCCTACGAATGCTCCTATCTCGCCCTGTGTTAACTCCCCAGGTATTTATGCCCGTTAAACAAACTTGCCTGGTTCAGTGCAGTAACGGGGCGAGTTGGGCTTAGAACAAAGTCGCCCTTAGGGTGTTCAATATGTCAATGAGCAAAACGGCGACTTGCAAAACAAGACTTTGTCAATATATCGCCCTTCCCTACAGAAGCAAACGCTCCAAAACCCGCACTAAATCGCCAGTGGACTTTGTCGCCCTAGCCTCTTCAAGATAACGAACTCGCCCTCACTGTCTACATTGTAACTTATAAACAAAGGGCGACATTTGAAGTCTAAATGCGCGCTAAGAAACTCGCCCCCGGATTTGATCCCACTCTGAATTCACGGACAGTAAAATGGCTCCTTAGATTTCACGATAATTTGATTAACAGAATTATATACCTTGGTAAAGAGGGGCGTGATGAATACGAAGAAGATGTCATAGAAGAAGAGTAGCACCAACAAAAGCGTGCAGATCTTCAAGCTGGGAAGACGGATGAGTCGCAGCATGTTGACACTAAAAACATGAATCAGATTCGTCATTACAATTCCACACTTGTATTCAACTTGTTAATGAAAACCTATAGTTCGTTCGTGTATAATCAACAAATCATCCTTACTACCCATCTGTCTTTACGTCTACCTATCTACGCCAATCCCTAATCTGCATGGCTCTCTATCTACCTACTTAACCTACCACTTACCTAATTATCTGCCTAGCTATCGAACTGTTCACTCTATCTTTATGTATATCTAGCTTACCTAATTATCTAACTGAACACACGTAAAATATCTACCAAACCAAATACTTGCCTGTCTAATTTCTACCTATCCTACTGGTCCCATCACTATGCGTCTACCTACCCACCTATCTATCTACCTGACTATTTAACTGCCTACTGATCATTGCATCTCAACACTTTCTATCCAGCTAACTTTCTACCTAACTATCTATCCCTATATATCCATCTATCTGTCTATCTATCTATCTGTCTACCTATCTGTCTACCTATCTGTCTACCCATATCTACCTGTCAATTTGTCTATTATTTATCGATCTATCTACCTATCTATACATATATCTATCTATCTATCTACCCACCCAACTATCTACTTATCTATCTATCGATATATATATTTAACTATTCATATCTATCTATCCATCTATGAATCTCTGCCATGTTGACAAACTTCATTGTTTAGTTTCACCACAAGAACAATATCTACGGTATTTGATGTGTTCTTGACAGGTTCTGGTTTAGATATGTATCCTTGAAAAACCTGAAAGCGAATCCTAGGATATCCTGAAGGATCCACGCGAAGCTTTTTTTCCGATAGACCAGCCAGCAGACCGACAGGGACACGGCAGCGACAGCCAAGAGTAACTGGCGGATTTCGGGGTGGAACTTCACCACGTAGAAACTACATCTTGGAAGCCTGTAAAACGACAAACAAAACAATTTCTTCTTAAAATTCAACTTTTCAATACAATCAACTATTTTAACGAGATTAATAATTGATGATTAATAATAACTCATGGCAGACAAATAAAGATACAGATTTCATTAACTTGGAAAAATTAAATATTAATTATAAAAGTATTAAAAACAATTTAAGTATACTTCCAAGCTCCAATGGGCAGCTTCCTGACTAAGGGTTCCAGACACTGGTAAACGGCCGTGGTAGACGCAATTGTGAAGAGTCCAATGATCACGTACACTTATTTAAAAAAAAATATTCAATTATTTAATATGTTTAAAAATCGATTAAAATAGACAGACAGACAGACAGACGGACAGATAGATATCTAGGTAGGTAGGTAGGTAGGTATAGATTGGAAGGTAGATCGAAAGAAAGATGGACAGATGGACAGATGGACAGATGGATAGACAGACAGATAGACAGACAGACAGACAGATAGACAGACAGATAGACAGATAGATAGATAGATAGATAGATATATAGATAGATAGATAGAGGACAATAGATAGAGGGACAGATAGATAGCAAGCTTGCTCTACATAACCTACATTAGAAATATACCTAGGTAGCTGAAGAAGAAGTACAGAAGCAGCAGCATTCCACACATGCAAACAACGAAGACGGCGACTAGGACGGGAGTGACCGACAGCGAGACTTCCTCCTGGTGCTGTGACTTCGAATGCTGCCGCTCATCGCCAGCTGATCCGTCACTCATCAACATGTGCTGCTTTTGTTGCCTGTTTGAAATATAATGCAATATACGAGTCATTACGTGTCACCGATGTCATTCGAGTCATTTACAAGTAAAATTAAGACGGCGAGAAAGCGTCTTACAGTTCGTAGCGGACGAGCCCACTCCAGTAGGCTCCGATCCCGACGGTCACGACCGCAATGGTCCAGATCACCAGCAGACTGTAGTCCATCCTTGACGTGTGCGTTGGCGAGTAGACGAACACTTCGACTTGGCCGCCCATATTCTATAACGCAACATACGACGAGAAAACAGAAAGCAATTATTACCGTGGTTGTAATATAAATATTAAAAAGGAGAGGTTCGGTACCAATAGGACATCCTTTGACTCGTCGAGGATGAACGCGATCGGTATTCTGTTTGGAGCCGTGTTGTTCTCCACGTGAATAATGTGTGACATGACTATCAGGAGTCCCCGTCCGTTGTACTTCTCGACAATGCGGGCTTTGGCATTCAGTGAGCAATTACCATTGGTCGTTAGTACCACCTTGCCGGGTATTAAGGTCTGCAGTACGGTTCTGTTCACCGTATCTTCCCCGCAGCCGTCCCACGTCGATAGGTCCACGAGCGGGGCGAATTTCTAATTGTGACAGAAGTTTGGTGTTTGGGTTCTTGGTATAAGTAAGGATATTGTAAAATAACTTACGGGGTCTGTTTTATTTGTTGGTAGCGTTGTAATATTGGGGTAATAAACTATGCAGAAGCTTCCTTCTGCCGTGCCATTTTTTGCGTCGAGAACGCCCCGACTTAGCGGGATCCCTGCTACCTGTAATGACAGCAAAGAGAGTTGGCAGATGGGTGGATTAAAATGCAACTGACAGGAATACAAAACTAAATCAATGAACAAAAGTATAGTTTGATTAAAATTCGTCAGTTGATTTACAATACAATCACAATAGCCAACTTACATGACTGAAGCTAAATGTAAAAAGAATGGCTAAAACGGCCGCTGTCGTATGTCCTGCATCAGCAAACGCCATTTTTCGGGACCCTATTTCCTGGTAGTGTTGCATTGCTGTTGCATATTATTTTTAACGGTAACCTGGCCCTTAGGAAATACCTGCCGTGACAACAGACTATTGCCCATTAATCTAAGGTGGCGCTACAGGCCATGAACTATATCCGCTCTACAAGTAATAAACATGAGGGCAATTAGCATTACGACGTGGGTAATGATTAATGGGACCACATTGTTATTCCGCAGGGGCTAAAAACGGCTTATGACGCAAGTATGACCTAAGTATTACCATCAGTGAATGGGAAAAAAGGACAAACGTCACCCGCATTCTTTATTTCCCGTTTCTGAACAAAAGGAACCCAAGTAGATGGATTAATGATTAATATATAGACGTTTAAAAGAGAAGTAAACAGATAGACAGATAAAGAGATACAACGGAAGAAAGGCAGAGATGTAGACCGATTAGTTAGAAGTCAAATAGTTAGAGAGACAGTTAGATAAAGATAGATAGATAGATAGATAGATAGATAGATAGATAGATAGATAGATAGATAGATAGATAGATAGATAGATAGATAGATGGATGGATGGATGGGTGGATGGACGGATCGATAGATATATAGATAAATAGATCGATAGATGGACATAGATAGATATATAGATAGATAGTTCGATAGATATATAGGTAGGTAGGTAACTATACAGAAGGAATACCGCAATTTCTGCTTTCGAATCTCACTGAATATGGACTCACGCTGACGTGGAACTACGACTGCACATGAATTATCTTCTGCACCAAATGCTACAGCTGTAATATAACTAAGTTCAGTTAAATTCCCAAGTTCATAGTTCGAACGTAAATACCGTACAACAGTCATATATCACAAAACGCACAGCTTACGCGGATATATCGCATAAGGTACAATGAAGAATGGTATTTGTCCAGCTGTTTTCTAATACAATCCTCTACAAACATGGCCGCCGCTCGACGGACATCGCATTTCAAGCCTGGAGACATGTTAGAGCATAGCGTCCACAGGTTTTCTTGACGATACCTTTATTGGTGCTCCATCTAGTAGATACCTCTAATTGGCGATCTTGTTTATAATACTACATCTTTGATAAACAGATATCTGTCCGTCTGTTAGGGTGTCATTAGAACGTTTCGACATGCTGACATCTGTCTTGTTATACAAGTCGAACAATGTTTGTGGTGCATATAGAAGATTTAGAATAATGTTTTGAAATTCGTTGTTTTCCAACTGAACTGGAAGCGCTTTGTTTAAATTCAAGTTCCAATAACGGGTCGCAGGGGACAAAAAGCCCACTGACGATCATTGCGTGTGCACCGCGTAAACAGCTTAACGAGATTTATGACTCCTGCTTTTCATATCAAATCCTCTCGATCCGCTTCTTGTATGCGCGTAACGATGCTGCTTTGTTTTGGTCCCGAAGGCACATAGATCGAAGTAGAAGATCCTCGGCAATCTGAACCAAAGTGCGGGAAACAATCGACGTCTGGTGTTGATGAGAAACGTTTTGTCATTGAGATGTATTCAGTGCTTCATTCGCAGCTTAAACACAGTTTTCAGAAGGATATTTAGGATATTTACTTTTTGTCCGAGGGTGTTTGGTTTACATGTCTTGCTCCGTTATGTTTCTAGGATTCTCTCAGCAAACACGTGTACAAAAATTAGATGTTATATGGAATGGGAATGTTTCTTCGTGGTGTCTTACAACAACTACTAATTGATATGAATACAAGTCTCTTTATGTTTCCCTTATATACAGGTGTGTATGCCTATAACAATGAGGAAAAGTGGTCTTTCTTAATATTCCGCAGGAGATGGGGATTGGAGAAGGAAAAACTTAAACAGAACTTTCTTTCTTAGACGAAATGCTCGACAGACAGCTTGGATCCGGCGCGGCCACAATCGACCAGGGAGGCGGCGGTAGAGATCGCGGCAGGGTACCGGTGACGCTGGGCAGAAGTTCCGGTGGGTAATCCAGAGATTCAGCTCTCTACTCCATGTCAAAATATGATTACGTTCGACAGTTCATCACATACACGTCACATAAAACTGCTGTGGGTGAATTCACGGTAAATACCAGCCTTTTTAAGCTAATTATTACGGCTTTCGTAAAAGCCTAAAGATAAGGTTCGGCACACTGCACTATTGATATCAGTAGTTGTACGCTCGTTAGTTATTACTTGCGCAGATCTGGTTTATGGTTTCGCACGTTTCCTACTTCAAGGTGAAAGTTACTATAGTAGTTTAACTAAGCCGTGATTTAAGCCTAGTTTATAAGCTGTTTAACACATTTTTTAACAACCCATGGGGCGCTTGATTAACGCTTTTCAGATAGTTCCAGCGCGTTGCTGGCTGAAGAGCAGCCCTCCTATATTAAAGAGTTAATGAAGCGTTAAGAGTCTAGTACCCATCGTAGAGCTTCGTGTGGCGTGTTAGCGGTCGAAACGGGCAGAATACTACTCAGCTGACGTGTACAGGCGAACGGCGGGGGTAAATCAGCTAAAATAGCGGCCAAGGGTGGGCCTGTCAAGCCTGATAGGGGCTGACCAGCATCGGGCATCTCACCTTCTTTAAAAAAAAAGCAAGGGAAAAAATGAATTAAAGTTACGCAGGACAGAATCAACGTAATGCAGCACAAGAGTTTCCTCTAGAGCCCTTGTATGTGGTACTCCATCTTTTTTTTATCTTTTTTTCATTTCTATTTTTCCGTAAAGAGGATTGGCGCAACCGAAACGCAGAATGAGGAAATACAGGAGCGGAAAATGAGAAAGAACAAAGTATCGTGTCTTAAATGTTACCGTTGGGAATGACATCCGGATTGCGGTCATCTACAGCTTCGTTACCGTGTACCGGTATGGCCGCCGCCACTCGATCGCGATCTTTACCCAGAAGAAGCGTCTCGGAACAAGCCGAAGTCGGGGCTAGATCCCGCGATAGCGCCCCGGCTGAGCCTCCGGAATTCCGCTGCGATCTACCCGGTCCCGCTGGAAGTGCCCCCGCTCGGCAACGGAGGCGTAAAGCGATCACCAACAAAACCGCCAGTAATAGGAGAGCGGATACAGCTCCGGAAATGACTGCCACCAGTGGGCTGATGGCGACACCGCTAGTCGAGGACGGCTGGAACCGTGGCCTGTCTGCCGAGTGCGAACAAACAGACGGCGTTAGGAAACACAATACGCAAAGTTATTTCAATTCGACACAAGTTACACTATCTTGGATTACAAAAACGAGGAAACAAATAGGGTGCTTAGAACGTAGACATCAGCAAATCCTATGAGTGTTAATGGCAATATGACAACAACCTAGACGACGGTGACAAGACGCATATATCGTGTACGTGTCAAACTTGTTTGTAACGCTTATTTGGATAATTTGTTGACGATATTAGGTAAACAAGCGCAGCTTTGAACAATCTTCAGAGAAACCCTTTCTTATTGTCCAGGATTGTACCAGATCTTGCAAGCGCAATAATCAATACATGGATTGACCAAACGTCTATTCTCCACATAGCGAATTAATGTAAAGCAAAACCTTTCACTGGTAATGTATAACATCCATATATTATGCATTACAAGACAAAGAACCCGCTTGTTCCACTGGCGATAACCTTTTTTTCCCTATCGGCAAATGACTCTAGCAAGATTTACTCTCCGTGACATATTTTTCTCTCCTCAGATGGACCTTGTGTAAATTTACGGTCTACAACACTCTCTACACGCAACCATAAAAACAACCCTAGAAAAACGACGAAATCGATCACACGGGGCAAGGATCCTATGCTTTTCCCACACAAACTACCCATAGCACGGATTTATTCTTTTAAAAGAGAGTATCTCAGCGGGGGAGGAGCAGAGTGTAGAGTGTTACGTCACTTGATATTGCAAAAGCTTTTGTTATTCAGAATGACGTGCAACACACCCGCGAAGGATATATTTTTTTCCCAAGTGTTCCCTATTGGACTGGTTCTTTCAAACCTCCCTGTAGGTGTAAGGGGAGAAATAGAATACCATCTTATTATTTTATTTATTTTCAAGGATGACCATCTGGTATCAAGGAAAATTGGCTAACGTCATGTGATGCACGTTTGGTGAGGCTCGGGGGAGTTTGCAACTGTTGGGTATTCCTTGCTGTCCCTAAGCAGACGTTTGTCCCTTTTTTGTACTTTGCTGTATATAGTGTCCTGTGGTATATAGAGATAACGTTTACGCTAGTGCAGACTTGCCGACCAAACAACAGCAGATACGTTTTACTACTTTCTTTAATAACCCGGCCACCGTCGTGATAAAGACAGATACTTGTAACTGTAATACAACTTAGTGCTGTCAACAGTCACTAGTCACTTGACATCCCTAATACAACTTCAGTGATTGACCTGAAATAGACTGCGCTGTACCACTGAACAAAGAACCAAGCTGTCCTTGGAAGAGTTTGCTTACCTCGTCGACGCTAGATAACTAATTCATAGGGTCGTTTAAAACTCACATTGCAAACTCGGATTTCTAGGTAAATTGATGAAGAATGACAGTGCAAAGTTTCAGGTAGACTCTAATGGAAATTGATTTCTGCACTGCAAGGATCCTAGCCAATCAGGTAGTGACTTCGTAAAACGTGAAGAAGTCAGTTTTAGATGATACAATAACCTTCTACCAGTTGCAACTAAATTGATTACCTGATTCAGTATTGTGCTGAATTTCGGGTTGTCTAAGCGTCACCACTCGTACCGATACTGGCTGACTTCTTCCCTTGGCATTAGCAGCGTACACGTGGAAAACATAAGCAGTATCGTGGTCCAGTCCCCGGACGGTGAAAATTGGCCTGGCTGCCGTAATATTGGTACGCAGTACTTGGTCTTCTGCGGAGGACATTTCCATAAGAAAGACCTGCGGAAGACCGCCGCTGAATCCCTCGGTGCATGTTATTGTTAGTGCTTCGGCTGACTGATGGCTTACTGTACAGTTCGAAACAGGGTCCGGTTTATCTGCGAGCATTAAAAAGAAATGAGAAGAGAACTAACTACAGTGACTTATTCAGTTGTCTTAAGTGCTTCGTACCACACTCGAACGATACAGTTATACCAAGGGAGAAGTGGATCTCCTGGTGCTAGACTTGAAGTAGGGAGTTTGAGAGCAACAATTATGCAAAAGAAGTTTGCGGTTGAATGGCAATTTTGCTTATATCTGGCTTAATGGCTGTCAACTACAGGGCTCATTATGGGTGATAATTCATGCGTGAGGTAGTGAGTGTCTTGACAAGCAAGTCAGCTCCTCTGGAATGATTATTTGATTCCTTCCCTCTATCTCTCGTCTCTTTTTAAGCCAGCTGCAAGCCGTGAAGCGGAAACAAATCGAGCCAGAAACGGAAACAACTGATTGCTGCGTACTTTGAGAGCAAGAAACTATAGAACCGTTCGTTGTATTGATTTCTTATATCGCAGAATCTACATTTGGATGAAATATTCGACCTAACTGTTATGGGTGAATTTATAAATTCCATTTCTTATCGAAAGTATTTTACGCCGAGTATCGTTAGGCTTTCACCAATCGAGACTCTTGTCTAAAACATCGTCCAAAAGCTCGTCCATTGTGTGTAACTTTCCTATATACAAGTAGAAAAAAGTAAACAAAGTCAATTACCTGCTGGGATGACATGAAAAACGCATGGGACGGCTTGAGTGCCAACTGAGTTAGACGCCCAGCAGAGTAGACTTCCAAAGTCCAAATCGGAACTTGGCAAGTAGCGAGCGACACTATGGGATCCTTCAAATGTCCACGCGGCGCTGGGCAGTTCCGTGACGCCCGCTGAACTATTGAACGCCCAGCGGAACTGCAGGGCGCTAACGGGATTAGCATCTAAATCGCACGTGATCCGAGCCTCCTCATGACGGGCAATGCCGTATACGCGAGACTGGCCAGGTCGGCACAAAGGAGCATCTACATCAAAAGATCATCAAGGATATTATCGACGTCAGCGATCTACACTGTAAATCCAAATTAACAATCACACACTCCATACCAAAGATATACTCATAACCACAAAGCAGCTGTATGTTAGCAATGTTATCTCTGTATACTTGCCAGCGTAACTTTCAATCTGATAAGACAGAGGAAAAAAAGGATCGAAGAGGGTAACTTTCCAATGTGCCGGATTAGATCCGTCGGCCTCAAGATTGTTCACTTTTCTCCAGGGAGCCAGTCAACAATTAGTGAAGGAAAGAACGGTAAAAAGTTTCTATCTCTTAAAATGGACATGGTTATTCTTTTAACTCCATTGATTCCTTTAACACAAATGTAAAAGAATATATTTTCTTTGTATCTGTAAACATCAAAGACTTCCTTTTCGCGTAGTAAGGACGGGGTCAATCCTATTGTGTCTACCTAGTTGATCTCGAGGGTATATCACCTTTTCTCCGTCTTTCTTATGAAATAAACACCTGACAGAAGGTTTTTTCTTCATTAACCTGCTAATGTGTAATACAGTGAAGATCTACGACTGACTGTAACACTGGGGACAAAGGTGCAGTAACAGCCGATGCTGTGGCAATAACAGCAATAGGTATATGTGAGGATCCCACGCACGAAGCAACAAACCTGCTCTTAAACCGGCCAAACGTTCCTAAGGAAGGAAAGGAAATTCTTATGACCTTTGTTTAGGGGGGGGGGTCGAAGATCCTGGCAATCTACAATAAAAAGGGACGGCTCCCAGCATAAAATTACCGAGTGATTCCTTGGGAAAACTGAGAATTGTCCGGTGCTGTTGGCCAAGTAACATCTCGGGTTGTTACCTACCCCTCGGGCTCGAAACATAAACAGCCAAGATAAGTGAGGCGTACAAGTAAAGCGTCACAAAAGAAACGGGATTAGGGCCGTTCGCCTAAGATCTATGTGCATTGGCAACGGCAAAAGCAAACAATTTCCCTCATCCTACTTTGCCAGACTTCGGCTAGGAAAAACATTTTGGGAGGACAAAAAAATAACAGAATAAACATCATGGAAAGACGTGCAGTTTCTCCCAACACATGCATTTAATTGGGATTTGTGAAAAAATCTTACAAAAGACAAAGTCATCGTTCACTTTGTCTTGGGTACTGGCAATGTAATGGGTGATGGCAGTACAAGAGTTGATCAGAGACAGGTCTTCTGAAGGAGAATACAACATATATCTGAAAGTCTGACTCAACTTAAAGATAGGTCATTGGGTTGATTGGAAGTTCTCAATCTTCAAACTTATAAAACCCCTGGGAACCAACGAGATCTGCAGTGCTGTTGTCCATGTATCTTACACGAAGCCTAAATTTTCCTGCTCTGCATAACTTCGAAGCATCGTATCATCAACGTGTGCAATGTGACCTGCAACAAGACAGTTTTCTCTGTTGCCAAGTGGTAGACTTTAGAAACAGCGAACCCGACGCAATCGAGCATAAAGCGCTTTACCTGTTGCACACGTAAAGAAGATTAACGGTAACATGTAAGCGATAACGGTTTGCTTCTTTTTTCCCTTTATGTAAACTCCTGGCGAAAGGGAGTTCAAAGTTTCCTTGTACTAGTTAAAATAGCTGTGAATTCTGCTTGGTGATGGCATGGAATGGGAACGAGAGGAATGTATTATTTGTCGTCTAGGAAGCACTTTATGGGCCTGAAGTGTTTAGCCTCATCGAGGAACTGCGATGCCGGTGCATGTTGCCAGGGAACAAACTTGTGGTAAATAAACTTTCATTATAGCCGAAAAAGAACAGCATCAAAGTCACGACATATCTCTATCTTCATTTGTATGGGTTGCGTCTAGCAACGGGTGCTTTGTATCCACACTTTTGTGTTAATTGTTTTGATAAAACTTCTACACAGAAGTTATAAATCTTATCAACAATACCCTTTCTTAAGGTGTTTTCTGTCCAGTTTGATGAATATAAATTACAAGAAGATATAGTGGAAATTTTAGTAGGAAGGTCGACCTGAACTCTACAAGTGTTGGTCTATTTAAAGTGTCTTAATCGTCCACCCAACTTTTAGCATAATTAATCTATCATCCTCTGTCTACTACATCGAAAACAGCTTGGTTTGGTAAAACGTAGGCCAGCTCGCCTGTTGACAGCTTCGGCCTGGGACTCGCAACAACAATCCCGATGCAAAATTCAGGAGGTCGGCGATGTGCTGAACTAAGCACTTGTCACCGTCGCTAAGTGCTGGTTTATATGCTGAATACTTCTGGTACAAACAACATGATAGAAAATCTTATCAATTTTTCGATAACCAGCATGCTGGCATATCCTGAAACCCAGCGAATTTTAGGCTTCCAGCATGCTAACCAGGCTGAACCACCTACTGAACCTTTGAGGAACCAGCGAAAATTCAGAATGCTGAATGCTTCCTGGGTTTTGCATCGGGTATAACGACGGTGATGTTTGACAGAAGAGATGTCTTAGCAACTGAACTGTGAAGACAAAACAACGTGGCAGCTTTAAAACCTTCACACCGTTATGCTATTTTGAATTGGATAGCCTTCAACATTTCCTATTGGCAATGAGAATCAAATGGCTCGTAACTCTTTTCCATCAATAGCTGGAAATTCACCCCATAAATAACAGAAAGAATCCGTCCGGTTCCTGAAACTGCGACTAACCTAGCTTTATTTGACTGGGAAACATTCTAAGTTTTCCGTTTGGCAGGCACGCAACGCGGAATTATAGCTTGCCGTGCTCGTTTACTAAATGCATAGGTTTGATGTAATAGTTTGATAAGCCTGCAAATTGCAGGGTTTCATTTGATCATGTCAACGGATACAATATATGATCCCCCGAAAGCATTGGTAAGAGAATTTTCATGGTAAAATCCATTAGGGAGCTCCCGAAGAACAAAAACACTCTTGTACCCATCGATTTGCACTTGAAAGCAAGTAAAAGCGTATCCTAACAGGGCCCAGTTGCACTCTTTTCAAGTGCGGAAATAGTAAGACCACATGTGTAGGGTGAGAATTGGCGTTAAAAAGTGGTCAAGTAGCGTTTCATAAATGTTAAGACCTTTATAAATACAAGAATGGATATATGACAACTCAAATAGACAGCTAGACAGAAAGATAGATAGACAGACAGATAGATAGATAGGTAGGTAGATAGATAGATAGATAGATAGATAGATAGATAGATAGATAGATTATTATCAGTACTATGACGTGCAGCATATTCTTACATTTGACGTCGAGAAAGAGTGTCTCGCTCTCGGTCTCCCCTTCGCGGTTGAAGGCCAAGCACCGGTATCGTCCCCCGCTGTAACGGCCAACTTTCTGCAGCACTAAACTCTGGTTGGTGATGATCACTCCGGCCGAGATGTTATGCCACAGTTTCTTATCCTATGGTTAAAAAGGAAAAACCGATAGATAATTAGTGTTAATTAAAAACTTTATTTATTTGGATTTGCTTGAGAATAGTGATGTACAACTTACTTCTTTGAACAAAATACCTGCTATTATAGTCATATTATAGCCAAATGGTTATTTCATTAGATATTTACTAGTATTTTGCTACCATTGATCAAATATTCAAATATTATCGGATGGCTTCTATTATCTGTTCCAAAGTTCATCAATAATTTATTACTTTTTAAGGATTGGACTGGCATAATCTGGTGTTGTTGCTTCAAAACCTGATTTACGACTTTACTTTATAATATACAAATAAGCTATCATTATGATACTCCTGTCGGATTTCTTTCCTTCTATGACAGTCATGCTGCTTCTAAATATAATATTCAAAGAGATTTCTCTGAAAGTAAAGCCCTCCTTTATGTTCTCAACAGATGTCAATGGCTAGTGTTACAGGATCTATTTCCTGCCCACAAGAAACATATTTAGAAAGTTGCTTCTGCATGGCGTGCATACCCTTTGTAATGCTTTTGATGACGGTGATGGATATCACCCAAGGAACAAAGGGAACGACGAAGAAATACGAAGAAAAAGAAAGCGCAGATACAAGCTACTTACATTGTGATACCATTCGAGACGTGAAACCGGTGGAAAGGCTGTGACTCGGCAGTCGAAATAAACATCGTCGCCTTCTTTGATGTTTGTGGCCTGAAGATTGGATCCCAAACTGAGCACAACGTGTGGTCGATCTAATTTCACGCCCAAATGAAAAGCACATTATAGTATTTATTGATTTCACCTGTACACAAGGAAACGAAACGGACACGGTTCTCCAGCAATACAACTTGTAAATCCAAGTTATCCTGTCGATTTGCTAACAACAATCAACTGCGTAAGTACAGAGTGTGCCCAGTCCGTGTAATGGAACTCTTGAATGGTTAAAACTCCATGCCGCACTTTGGAGATACTAGTTTCAAATGTCCAACTTTTGACGAGTTCGTTCCGGCAAATTCCTCTCGTCATATTTTGAAAAAGATCCAAGTTACTTTCAGTAGATCAATAAAAGCGAATTTGTTTTTAGTAGCTCAAGTTTTTAAACTTAGCCATTAAGCGCTGGTATAAATTTATCACGAAACTTGATTAAACCCGCGAGGTAGGCCCCAAGACTGTCACCTTAATCGCAGGCACACAATTTATAACCTTCATACATTACATATAGCCTAAAAGGGTTTAAAGACTAAACTTGAAAAGCTATCTTTAGATACTCCGCATCTGGGCTTTGATACAGTCTAGAGCAACAAAAAGGGTTCTTGCTGGGGAAAAGTTGATCGCTGATGGCACCCACGTTTTCAAAGGTAGAACAACCAAAAAATGCTGAATATAGAACTGATAGTACTTAATATAATAGTAAAGTTTCACTTTAATTGGATTGTTAGCTTTGCCAAAATAAAATCCCAAAGTTAAAAAGATCCAAAATTCCCTACCATTCAGAACCCTTTTTATGCCTAGACTGTAACTATATTCGTATCTTTAAAAAAATTAGCGCGAATCAAATAATAATGCATTTCAAAGACGTGCTGGATTAAGACATAACAGCCCATTTATATATTTATATTATTTGATAGCCCCGTTGACTTATCGTAGTTTTATACTCAAAATTGCATAAAAGCTTTTAGAATCCTAAAAAAATAACTGTACTTTAGTACAATCGATTGTTAAATCAGCATAGAAAACAAATGTGAAGGTAATAGATCTCGGTAAGCTTTTACAGAAGGGGGGAAAAAGCTTCAAGTACGTTAGCTCGTGCCAGAACAAAAGCTGAAAAGTGCAGGTCTAGTTTTTGTGCACATCTTTCAAATGGTCCGTGGAAAGTGGAATTCTCTCTGCGCTGTGTGAACGACTGTAACAAGTTAGCCATTTGAAACAGTCAGACAACAGAATGAGAGTTTTTCTGGGCTTTCCACAAAGGCCAATTCTATAGGTGTAATCAATATGGCAGAGGAGACTCAGTTCAGTGTATGAGAAATCTTACTGTTTTCTACGGAACTCTTTCTGCGGAATAAGAAACAAAAATTGCGCATTTCTTTTCACCTGTAATCCAATAAAGGAAAGATTACGGAGCCAAGACGAGAAAGGGTGACCTATTCCAAGTTTCCATAATCTGTCCTACGTCTTTGATTCTACTGTTTTGGTGCCCAAATGCACAGTATGGTTAAGGTAGATCAATATGGAAGTTGTAATAGTTTCCTTAATCAGCTGTATATAGTCTGAAGGAAAGTTTAGTTACATATCGTGTTGATATACGAGCTGAACTTACAATGAACCGTGAGCAGTTGGGTGTCCTCGACGTAATCGCTCTTGGACGTCGTGGTGAGATTGTGATTCGTGGCCTTGCAACTCAGCTGCCTCCCTCCATCGTCCGATCGCGGGGTGAATTTGAGCGTGGCCATAGTTTCATTCAAACTGGACGGAGCCACCTGTGAACGAGCAATCGACCGTTTACAATAATCTTCGGATATGTGCGCACAGTGCAATCGCCTCTTCACGCCTGGCCAATCACCACCAAACTGCAATATAAGATGGAAGCGAAGGCAACAGCTGGTCTCTCACGTCCTCCTTTGAGCTTTATTCACTTTTACACTGCCCCGTTGCGTTTGCATTATAGACCAGCAATATGTCCCAGTGAGATTTTACCGTCATTTCAATTCCGATATTGTAATTCTCCAACAGGGGCTTGTTGCATAACATCGCTTATGTGCAGTTGCGTTTATACGCGATATTACCCCTCGACATCTTAGATGTCAATAACTGTCTGTTTCCTTTTAATTGGTTTTCCTGAAAACGTAACCAAGGCGTGTTCCGGTTGTCAAGGCCCTTGTCTGCTCTTTATTTTCCTTCATTCCCCTCTACGGTTGGCCCGGCTTCTGCTGCAACTGGGGAGGGGTGCTCTTTATGCAGCAAACCGGCCTGAAAACATGCAATCGTCTAGAAAGCTTCCATCTTGACTCTATTCTTCCTTGCTGGCAACTGCTGGTGCGGCCACCTTATAAGCAACCTAATATCTTGCACAATAATACACTCTGGTTTACACACAAAGGCCCGTTTGTGTGCTCCCAACACTTGAACATCTTGCTGGACTCGTCTGTGTGCTGCGCAATTGAATTGCCGCTTTGGGCCTCAGCACTGCCGACTTGGGCAAGATTGCCGTATAAACCATAATGCTCTAAACGCAGCGCATATATACATATATACGTATAACAAACACATACACAAGTACCTCTGCATATGTCCTATGTTCTAGAAAGTTAAATAGGTCGATTTTTCTTGTTGGCAGATGCATTTTACATAAAGTTAGAATGGCGATCAACTGTTTAACGTTAATTTACCTCATACGCATCTGAATCAAAAAAATAAACTACTAGTTGAGGAGTATCTCTCATTGATTGTGCTATGGTATTGTACTTTGGCCCAACAATTTCACCAAACATTCCTCCTTATTTACCTCCGAGCTCCTGAGCAGTACTGAAACCAATCAGAGCATACGGATTTAATCTTGGTATTAAGTCTCAGCAATCGAAATCAGTATAATGATGGAAGCTATATCATAAAAAGTAAGGTCTTTTATCCCTCATTCTCGTTAAGGTACCGTTGTACTCTAGCCAATCGGATTGTACCTTTCCGGACCTTCTGATCCAGCTAATAAGTGACAGCAGGTCTTACTCCCACTGATAAAAAAAATAACCTTCCTTGAAAATGATACTTTGACTGGTGGAACTAATCTGCTACTATTCCCATGCAACTAACTTCGGTAAAACGTACTAAAATGCTTCTACTCCTTCAAATTCTGGCTAAAATGCCAGCTGACAGGATTCTCTGATGAGAGTTTCATTTGACGGCAATGCTCGGACGTGCCGAGTCGATCATGTTTGAAGAGATTACGCTGAATAAGAAAAGAGCGTGACTTACGGTTGAAGCTCTCGTCTCGCCGATAAGCTGGTCCTCGAGAAACCAAGTGACAAGGGGTGGCGGTCGGGATCCGCGGATCAGACAAGTTAAAGTGATTTCTTTTTCTGCTGATAAAGGCTGATCTGCTCCGACGAGGCGAGCTTCGAGAGGCCGCACTTGAAACCCAAAACAAAATTTAGAAAAAAAATTTAACAATCTGCTGGCTTTGCAACACCAGACTTAAATAACAATGCAGCATTAATTTTGAATAAACAGTTGCAGAGGTTAAAAATTTGAATTCACGGTTTAAAGTAGGTCGTCCATTGAACGGTCAGAGGTATGGGGGTAAAGGAACCTAATTAGAAGTTACACGCGATGTTCATAATATGTAACCTGGTTAAATGCACCAACAAGCTGATACGAGGGATTAAATTAACCGTGCTTAAAGCTAACTCCTGACTGGTGCATTGAGACACAAATAGCACATAAATAACACATGGAATCCAACGATGAAAGATTTATTTTTAACAATGGTATGAATTCGCCTTATTGCATATTCCACATGCGACTTTATTCAAGCGTGAACAACACAGCTCACTTAGATACCTTACAACCTACATGAACCGTGCTGTATAGCCGGGGCTTTGTAATTTGCCAACAAGCAAATAAATGCAATCCAGTTAGGTGGATTGAAGTCAGTACAGGATTGCTGGTATCAAATTTACAGTGCAATCTGTTATTTCAAAATAAAAAGGAGGATACAGCAAGAGACGAATTTACCCAAGTTATTTGCTTATATCTTTAACAGGTTTAGCTGGACAACAATGGAAACTTACAAGTCGATTGTTTCATTAATTAGCCACGTAACTTCAGATTCTCTGTGATTTTGAGCCGTTAGTTTAGCCAAAACTAAATGTTGAAGTTTATACCAACGACCTGTGGTGTGTGCCCTTTTTTGGGAACAGACTGTACGTATACTCCCAGAAGTTTCCCTCCCCCCTGTAATTCATGAGCCAATCTAGTGTACCGCACAGTGCTCTTATCCTTCTGGTTAATAATTCTCCGAATAAGACCGTGGCGGCTTGTTGGTGTGCCATTTCTAATTTAGAAAGGTAAGATACCACAGCAACAGTTCGCAAATGTTCCACTGGCGGCTTCAGAATCCGTGCGCTCTGCGTTCCGAGGATAGCACGCGAGCGAGGGGCGTTAATTTTTCATTTGAAACATTATCGATACAAGGTAAATGCACGTCAATAGCCGGCCTGGCTCTCGCTGATTTCGGCAAGATGACAGCAGCTAAGTTTCGCGAAACAACGGCAAATCGTTAAGCGGAACCTTGTTTTTTTTCTTTGTTTAAAGTTTACTGACCTTTTATCTGCAAAAAAAAAGTTGCAAGCCTTCACAGGAATGCAAAAGGAAATATAAAATCTAGTCTTACCTATTTACACAGAAAATGAGATAGTTAGATCGACGACAATAGATAGGTAAATAGATTATAGATAATGACAGACACATACATAGACAGATAAATAGATAGTTAAATATATGGATAGACAGACAGACTGATAGACAGACAGACAGACTGATAGACAGACAGACGGACAGACAGACAGACAGATAGATATATAAAATATACAGATAGATAGATAGACAGTTAGGCAGATAAATAGTTAGCTAGCTGAACAAATAGATAGATAGGCGGATAGATAGATGACAGGTAGATAGATAAACAGACAGACAGATAGACAGACAGAGACAGATAGATAGATAGATAAATAGATAGATAGACAGATAGATAGATAAACAGACAGACAGATAGACAAACAGAGAGATAGATAGATAGATAGATAGATCGATAGACAGATAGTTAGGTAAGTAGGTAGACAGATAATGACAGCGATACAATAATCCCTCTTGAGCGCCCAAAGTGTCCTAAAGCCACGAGAATCCGATCATGATCAGCAACCTTCATTGTTCTCTCGTTTTGCATCTTAACATCGCCAGTTTAAACCTAGCTAAGCGAACAACAACACAGTAAGCTTCCAGTAAATCAAATCAATATATATCCTGCAATTACGATTACAAGGATTGACATTTTCGCACTAGTAAGGGTAGGCGATGGGAAAGTACCTAAGCAATAGCCAATCGAAGTCATCGCCTCAAACTATCAAATTAGTTAAGACTTAAGCGAATGGATATCGTCCCATATAGCGCACACGATCTTAATCCAGAACGAGAGATACGCGATTCTAGATACATTGGAACGGGTCATGTCAAACCGTCAGACACTACGATGGTAAATTCAAGACGGTCTTGTTTTTGAAGTACGTCCTTGCGTATTACACTAATCCTTGTTGAAGGATCGGACAGCGATGGATCTTGAAGACTGATTAATATGGCAAACCCAAGTCAGACGGGAGAGGCGGGGGGGGAGGCTTACGAACGAAACGCTACGAATCGATGTAAAGCTCAGTCTACGACTTGCTGCAAACTATTTACGCCTCAAGTTCTTTTGCAAAAATTCGAGATCTATTGAACATCCTGCACTAGAAACTTGGTACTGAGAACCTCAAAACCTTCTGGGTCTTGCCAATGTGCGCGAGATATTCGACTTGAACGTCGAGCGGAAACTTCAATTTTAGTCTTGGCAACTGTTACCCCAAGTTGATGATGATTTGGTTTCTCCACCACCAACCTCGAGCCCAGCTGGTATGGTCATTTACTTCGACGCGCTCTTTAGCATTTTCGCCTTGCCCCCCCCCCCCTTCTCCTACCCAAGTTTAAAACCCACTGCCAAGTTCATCAACCGCTGCACAGAGGTAATTTAACACATTTTTAAGATCATTTTCAGCATGTACCAAGCTATATTGGCTGTAGATTTGTAATTCAATAAACTGGGTATCTAATGTATGTTTTTTCCCAGTCTCTTAATGGGTAAAAGAAACTAATTTCAATATGGAGGCTGTTGTTTCATGTGAGTAAACATCTGCCCCTCTAATGCATTATTCCTACCTAAAGCCTTTGTAAACAAGTCTTTAATTTAATAGCTTTTTCAAAAAACATTAGTTTTTCCCTTTTTAAAAAAATACTATTTTTTCCCTTGTGCGTAAATAAAATCCAATGATGACTATATCGCCGCGGTTTACTATACATTTTCATTTTAAAGAGGAATTTTCAACTTCAAAACTCGCTGTCATTTGACATGGAACAGCTTCGAAAGACAAACAAGTAAATTTCACATTCAAACTCTATGGTAGACAAATTAATTTCAATTTGTCTACCGGCCAAATTAGTGATTTCAACTTGATTCTAACCTAACATGAACACGGGGGTACACATGAAAATAGTTTGTCCAATCGACCCAACAACAATTGCTATTATGGCGCCATATGGACCTAATGATATAGAAGCGAAAACTGCTATACTTGTATCTCTGTTTATGACATATATTTCTGTACTTGTATATTTATAACTCTCGGTCTAAGTACTTAATAAAGTCATACGTACTGACCCCGTATAACGTTAAACAATAACTCACTGGATACGAAATTCTTCCTTGAATGAAAGCCATTTCGAGTCAGTAATTTACCTGCCCATGAACAGGCCAAACTATGTTATCTACAGACTTAGTTTTAAGATCGGCTTTTCTGCTAACTTAAAATAAAAGGCAAAAAAAGAGGAAGGGGGACTGTTTCTAAAACATAAGAAGCTTACAAAGCATGTCGATGGAGATGCTGGCTAAAACGGGCTGCGTTAGATTGGAATTAGACGCTTCGCAAACGAGGACCGAGTGAAGATCGCGCCGCTGCACCGCGTCCAATCGAAGTGAGTTGTGCACCGAGGATCCGTCTGCTGTCGCCTCGTACGAACTGTCAATCACTTGGTTGTCCCGCTTCCAAACTACGCCAGGCAGTGGCCTCCCTAATATAATGTAATTGCATTATATCCTGATTATAAAATAGTTACTTTAAGTTCACTGATGCGGTATTACGATCTTGTAAATTTCATCTTTAAACGTTTGTAATTAAGAGGTTTTTATCAACACATGAAAGTGTTTAAGATCATTTTTTAAAAATATTTTTTCTACTGACTATTAGTTGGTGGTAGAAGATTCCTGTTTATACTCAGGGGCGAAACTCCCAATGGGCGGGTGTGGCGAGCTGCCACAGGCCCGGCGAAAAATAGGCCCGGGCAGCGGCCGGGCCCTTGTGATTCCGTGTGCAATTTTAGGCCCGCAAACTAGGAAATTAGGCCCGGCATTGCACAATTGCCACAGGCCCGCGAGAGGCGAGTTTCGGCCCTGTTTATACTTACCCTACTTGTGTCTTCTTAAAGAAACGTATTAATCTGTGTCAATTTGAAAAGTATCATATTTCACGCTGCCGGTCTTTTTCGTCGTGCTGGCCTCCGGATAACCTTTCGACTGGGACTTATCGAAACTTGTTTATTACCAAGCAGACGTCTTCTGGACCTTTTTTTGCGCTACTTATTGATTCATATAATGTTTCTATAAACGGAATTTTTTAGCCCACTGCAACCCGTTAATATGAAATTCGTGAAACATTATTCCTTGGATGCACATTAATCTAGCGACACGTAGCTATAAAGCCTTGGCTTCCTTTTTCTGTAGAAACGAATAATTCAGTCAAACAGCCAATAATTTATAAGTCTTGCTAAGGTTTATGGTCTAGAGGACAATTGATTCGAGTACCTCCAGTGCTCTCGCAGAGAAGCGACAGAGGTTGCCCTTCCTCGGCAATCACGAGGCTCGTTAAAGCGACGCCTTTCTCGTCGAAAATTGTCGGCCGACGTGCGGGAACTGCAATATGGTCCAAAAATACTTAATTACCATCATAGCAATCGATCAATTTCACACAGCTCCTATGGAAGAATTGGATATTTTAGAACGGTGCTTGCCCTTCTATGGTGCACAG
The DNA here is from genome assembly GCA_022114935.1 of Leptestheria dahalacensis. Classification (NCBI taxonomy): domain Eukaryota; kingdom Metazoa; phylum Arthropoda; class Branchiopoda; order Diplostraca; family Leptestheriidae; genus Leptestheria; species Leptestheria dahalacensis. Next base: position 71,368 of record JAIQCU010000095.1, read on the forward strand.
AAGGGAAACACGGCTTTTTCAGTAAGAAACCAGCAAGAATAAGATTGAACTTTATGCTTTTTACGGTGTATCCGCGGATACACGAATTGCATGCAAACAATCGAAGTCCCATGAATTCCATATTCTAGTGACGTAGATGCACGCTTTCATACAACCATATGGAGACCGTTATATACGAAAAACTTGGACGCCCACAAGGTTATAGTGACTGCAATTCGATACTTTGATTAGCTTACGTTGCAATTATAAACAGGTACGAGGATCTAAGCTACACGTGCTAGCTGCTACGTGCTCTACGTCACGTTCTTTGGCTATTCGAAAAGAGCTATTCCTCACTTGATCCATGTACTGAATTAAGCATGACCCTTTGCCTCTTCTTTAACCAACCCGTTCCCAGGTTTTACGAGCGTGGGAATAGCTATTAATAATCTCGTCCTAGCGTGCTTGCATCTGCAACCATAAAGGATACTCCTGTATATCAGACTTGTTTCACTGAATAAGCATTCCGATAAACACATTCAACTCGAGGTCAATATTGTCGCAGTGGAAAAGTTGAGAACCTTCGCCTGGTAAACAGGTTTATCTAACCTTGTAACTTGCTGGGAATGCACGAATATCTCGGTTATATGAACTTGAGTTCCAGCCAAACTAATTAGTTATCCGAGACGTTCGATACGTCTAACCGTGGGCGTTCTATTTGATAAACGCGTGCTACTCGGCTGGCTTTTTCGTTCTGTTTTTCCTACAAATAATGATCCGAATAGAAACGTAAGCAGGCCTGCTACTTCTACCATGGATCCCGCACGTACACTGCCTTTGCACACGTTATAACCTCGTGACTTGGACTTGTTTCATGTACGAATGCCCAAATCGACTTGTTTGATAGTTTCTTGATCTTGCTAACATTAACGTGACGTGATAATTCAGCTGATAGAAATGCAATGTTGATTTAAATCAGATTCGCAACTGATTTCACGATCACGTTTTCTTGGGCACAGACGTGCTATTCTTCACATCGTGGTGCACAACCCCCCAAAGGATCGTAAATCAAGAGATTAATTATCTCCACCATTAATAGAATCGAGCCCATGGAATTGACTAGGCCAAACTTGCGGTGCGGCCTCTGAAAGATCGTACAAGTTCATCTGGCAGAGACGCCCTATTTAGAAGTAAAACGTCCTTGCGGTTTTATTATTCCCATCATCCTCGTAGTTCGTGGAAGTTAAATGTCAGATAAATTAAGCAAATAGTAATAAATGCCTTCCAATATTCTTATTGGACGATCGGTGTGATAAGGGAAGCCTGTCGTCGTATCCGAGTAGATTGACAGGTCGTTCGGCCGACTGAATATCTTAGGATTAAGCCGTAAAGATTTGTCGATTCCTTACGATATTCACCGCAAGCAGATGCAAAGAGGAGTTACGTTAGAGAGGACGTTAAATGCAAAAGAGATGGATTGTATGATTTCCTTGCCTTTGTGCGCATTGTCAGTGCATATGGGTATATGCGTTCCTGGAAGGTTTCCTTCAAGGATTTTCCTCTTGTGATGTGACTGATAAGAACGCTTTGGACGTTAGTATAGGCAGCTTAAAAATTGGCCCAGAAAACGTTTTCCGTGTTTAAGGTCTATGGCCAAATGCCGAGGGAAAGAACAATGAAGCGGCGGGGATATAAGATGGAGGAAAAGTGGCTCATTTCTCTCTCCTGGAGGTCTAATGCACAGACGGAATGAAAGAAGACATCCACGACGTTTGGCAACTGGAGTAGAAGGGCTTATAAGGAATCTCCCGAATTCTTTCGTGATTCTTTAATTGATATTGGTAAAAGTTTGTAACAAAATGTTATTCAAGCGTATAATTAAGGCTTTTCCTTATTTATTGCCCATTTAAGATTCCCTTTCTGTCTTATTTTCCCCACATATAACAGTTTCAAGTTTTAAGTTGTTATAATGCTTCTGTACTGATTCGTCAAGAATTATTTCGCATTATTAATTCTTTCTTTGCTGCTGTATTTAGATTTTGATTGAAAATTTAAATTTAAAAACTGAATATTGAAAATTGAAAATTGAACATAAAATAATAATCGTCTAACAATTTCCCATGTTCCGCTGGATATCGAAGACACAAGAATACGAAGGCAGAAATGATGTCGATTTAGGAGGTGTCAAGGAAAAAGACATTAAAATAAATGTTCCGTCTATGTCGACGAAGCGAGGAACAAGAAATTCAGTAAATTCAGATTAGCTTTCTATCACGATGTCTGTCTATCTTTCCATCTGTGTCTTTGCGTTTCTGTCTGCCTACCCATCTATTTATCTATTCACCTATCTAACTATCTACAAATATATCTATCAATATATTTTATCTATCTATCTGTCTACCATCTATCATCTACCATCTGTCTATCTATAATCCATTTATCTATCATCTGCCCTCTCTATCTATCTATCAACCTGCTTATGTATATCCAACTTTCTGTCTGTCTTCCACTATATCTACCTATTTCCCTGTCTATCATCTATCTACCTACAAACCGTATAACTAACCTTACCAGCTAGACTTGTAAATAAATATACGTCAGGAGCCCGTGTGAGTACGAGCTTCACGTAATATTCGAAACTTCGCGTGCTTGGAGGATGGGTTACAGAAGAGAGGGTTGGTGCCAAAGTTCATTTAAGGGACTGGCGAAGGGTAAAGTGAAGGTGCACGTCGGATGCTTAAGCAAGCAGGGCCCTTCAGCAAAGAGGAAAGGGGGGGGCAAAAAAAGCTAGGATTGATTTACTAGGACGAGAAGAGGGGCGAGGGAACGTGCAAAGAAAACGGGAAAAGGGGAATAAAGGAGGGTAAACGCCCTGCAGGGAAGAAAGAGCTTCCACAAAAAGAACCTTCCGCACCAAAAAGAACCGAACGAATGCTCCTTTTCTCGTGTCAAGCAACTATTTATCTTCATGTACTGTGGAGTTCCGCGGGTCAGTCTGCTTCCTTTCAGCGCATCACCAATGGAGAGTACCACGGGGAGAGGGTCGCTGCGGGAAACAATGCAATTTTCCGCATATAAGAAGGAGCCGTTGGGTCGTGATGCAATAGGTGCTGCACATTCCGTGATAAATGCCATCACTTCTCTCTGTCAGTCGTCCCTCTTTTACCCACACCCTTTGTAGAGAGGCAGTTCCCTTCAATTTGTTTTGTACCCTGAAACTTGCTTTAAAAGTCAAGTTTTCCAGCCTAGAGTCGATTGCCAAGTTGCTCAAGACTAACTGACTGTGCGGGGCATTCGCACGAGAAAGCCAAGTTTTTTAACTGCGTGAGCTTTCTTGTGCTGTTGTAGCAAATTGCTAAGTAAAACATTTCCGCAGGACAAATGAGGACAAGAAGAAAAGAAAGCCCACATTCTGAAGAGCCGAGTTCTGAAATCTAAAAAGCCCCTTTAGTCATCCAAGTCTAGGAGAGGGCCTGTCCACTGGAGTGAACTGCATGAATTTTTATGACCTATAATGTATGAATGGTAGCCGTATACCCTACAGACAAAACTTCGCCGAGGACGGTGATTGGTAGTCAGGGAGAGTCTTGTCGTGGCCAAGTTTTGGCAGACGTCTGAACTGGCTTCTCCTTGCAACTGTCCTGTTTTCTTCCTCCGGGCATTCGACAAGTCCAAACTCCTCGTAAACTTTGTTGTAAGATTCAATCCATAAAACCTTGATATTGTGAGGAACTCGTGAAAAGGCGCTCTCTAACTTACGGGGTAGCAACTTCGTCTATAGGCTGGGTTCTCGCGTGCGTACTAACTCCTTCAACCGCCATGAAAAGAGTTCATCACTTTGACATGGCAAGGTGACTAGCTATTGTTATGCACGCCACCTGAGATCCTCTTCGCAGCCAGAAAAAAAAACCACTGGAACTCTTTTTCGATTGGCCCGCCTTTTAAGGACTGCAGACCTATATTTCTTTTTGGAGAATTCATTTATAGTCATAGTGGAAGCGCCATTTCTGCACGCAATAGCAATTTTTCCGACTGCATGGAACCGTAAGGCCAAGATTAGATTTGCCTCCACGCGTTATGTGCACGCGTCGCTTTGCTTTTGCTTTATCGACCCGACGGCGTAGTGAAACAAATAGGTAAGTCCATCTGAATCTCCTCAATGGAACAAATCGCCGCCTTTTTTTATCGCACGTTAGATACGTTACGCTAGATGACCATCTGTCCAACTCAATTTGATCTGGGCTTCAATAGATGTCGCTAGAGTCCTTGGGATGAGGTCCACAAACGTGATAGTGATCACGACAGCAACGCCTACCCATAAATAGGTAACGCACATCTCGGGAATCACAAAATGGTCAGGTGTCCAGGTTTTTTTTATATCTAGAAATGGCACAGTGACGTGGAGGAACGTTACAAATCCTTCTTTAAGACAAGCGTATATACTTGATGTTATATTAAAGGGATATTGACGAAATCGTATGCAGGTTTAGGGTTACATTAAAATGCACCTCGTATCTATGGTGATTAGTCAGATATTCTGTGTCACACGAGAACTTCATGAATTTGTTACCATGGTGGGGTTGTTAACAACGAATCATCGTTTGCAACCGTTGCTAAGGGGCAAACATGATAAGCAGGTGTAGCATTAAACAGAACCCAATCAAGCTTAAAACTACTTTAAACCGTCTAGCACAAAAGTTTCAAGAGAACATTCTTTAACTTTTAAACGCTAGAGTTCGATTTCTGCCACAATACAATCCCAAAAGTCAAGAAGCCTAAAATGAAACACCGTTCTGTTACCCTCTTTTTTACGTGATGGATTGTGCCTCACGTGTGTAGCTGAACCAATTTTCATATGTTCTCTGACCGTGTTTACATAAAAAAGTTTGAAACTATAAAGAGACCGCTTTATTCAAAAAGCATGGAAAAACAAATAGTTTACAGAGTGTCCAGTCCGTCACGTTTCCCCTTGAAAGCACGTGAAGATATTTAATAAGAAAAGGAACTTTTTATTCGAGTAGTCACTAAAATATTTTTTTAATTTTACCAAATTTCTTATCTCGTCAACGCAAAAAGCACCGCAGACTTGCACAAGCGATAAAATAGCTTAAAACTCAGTAAAAACAAAACAGAGGGAAAAGTCAGGACGAGAAAGAGTATACTACCAGAAAAGCTTGTGCACATGCACCGGCAATGTGTTACATATCTCTCTTTGCTCTTTGTTAACAAGCAACATATTGCGTGAGCAGTGCAATGTTCTAACTCTCTTTAGAAATGCTACTCCAGTCGACATGTGTAACTGCGCGCCGGGGAACGTATAAAAAAAGAAGGATATCATAAGTGTTACTTTGCATGCCAACAGAATTAAAAAACCGTGTTTTACAGTCCCCAGCTTGTTAATGGAGCACCCCAACTTTATAGTGATACTTTCAAAACGAAAATAAGGAACGCACGGACACGTGTGCCCCCACGATAAGTCTAAAAGCACGTATCCCAAACATACTTAACCGCTGAAAAGCAAGCAAAGGGAGCGGATAGGGCCCGCCCCTGAACGGACCTTCAACAAACCAAAATAAACACCTCTGTCCCTTGCGAAACGCACGTATCGTGCCACAATCGCTCGTTCGTTTGTTTAAAACCAAGCGTAACAAAAAACCCTCACCTACGTTGTCCCAAATGGATTAATGCGTTTGTTTCGGTAACAGCATGGTTTAACAACAGAGATGGGGCGAATCCCCCCAATGTCGATGAACACGCGAAACCAAAGTCCGGGTAACCGTTCAATAGCACTTAAACTCAAGCCCATCAGTGAGGCACTGCATTTCAGTACACCTGAAAGGGCAGTCTGCGTTAAAATTGTTCATGTGCAGCGTGTAAAGAATAACTAGACGTCGAACAAAATCCTGTAATCCCTCGGGTTGTGCCTGTGCCCATAAGACTACGATGGTCGGATGCGTTCCAGTTCCTTGTTTTAACCTCTCCCCAGTAATAGGAATTTTAATTCACGCTTTACACTGGGCCGTATGGGACACTTTCCGGTGCTTGGGAACACTCTGAAGTTATCCGTAAGATATACCGTGCGATACAAAGCAACAAAGGGAGCCTTGCGTAAAAGAGGCGTTTGGTTGTATCGATCTATCCTCCCCCGTTTTACCAGGACAAAAAACATTTAGCAATGCAGATGAACGAGAACAGGAACGGAATAAACCACGAACAGTGCATAAGAAAGGCACGGTTGTATGGGAAACCTGTCTGTCACTTTTCATTCACGTGGCTTTTCTTCCTACCAACATAATTCATGACAGTCCCGACTCGACGGAAAAGAACGCAGTTACCAAAGTTCACATCATCTGCGTTATGTTGAAAAAGACAAAGAAGAAGACCTTGCAACCTCTGGCAAATGTCAGCCTGTTTGGCAAGAAGGTACACGGTATTGATTACAAGCTTTTGCAGTACTGCGGGTTGTTTCAATTTGGCACTGCAATCCATAATAAAACCATGCACGCACATTGCAGATCTACCACAGACCCATAATGTAGATTAAGAACAGTATATACATTTCGTGTGCACCAACGACGCAAATTAACGGATCTGAATGTAAGAATCTTCGTAGAAAAAGAAAGATTAAACCTTCAGAAAGGGGATGTCTTCTCGATTGCTACGAGTCCGATAAATATGAAAAGGAAATCTATAGCTCACAGCAATCATCTCTTATTTTTCTTGCTGACTGAGGCTTGGAGCTCTTGTTATGTCTGGAAAAACGGCATCGGATGTGTGTTTGCTAGTATAATACGACTTCAAAAACTTACCTATAACAGTGAGATTCAGTAGAAAATTGCGTGTCTGCGCTCGGCGGAAGTCAACACGACATCGATAAAGTCCTTCATCGTTTTTCTTCAGATTAGTAACCACCAAAGCAGCCGGCCGCCGGTCCGAACGGAAAGTGGCTCGTTGTCCAAACACGTGGTCATCCGACCAGCGATCGGCATCGTTTAAATCAGCGTCCCTCGTATCTATGCTGCACGAGATAAGTTGGGTTTTAGTTGCTGTAGTCTATTTTGAGTGCAAATAGAAGTAGGTTCAGATGTCTGAAACCCTCTGACACCGTGCAATGCGTGTGCATGAATATATCTTCTTGATAGAATTCTGCATGGCTGCGTGATAAGCTAGAAACTTCTTTCATCTTCGCAATCCCTGCAGTATTGTTTCACAAAAGGTATTGTGACGTGAAAGCTGCTACATGCTGCTTTCTTTTTTGCGACCTTATAAGACCTTTCTTTCAGTCGCCCAGTGAGAACTTCCTATTCCCTTCATGCATTTTGCTCTGTTCGGCGACGGTCTCCTGTTGCTAAGTTTTTACGCTGCATTTCCCGACACAAATTGCATTGTTGGTGCCCTGTATCTGCAAAACAATGTCGCCAATAACGGGTCTGTGACTTATTTCACATGATTTTCACGACGCTCCTAAAGGGTGGTAAAAAGGCTTAGGAATTCTTCTGACGCCCGTATTCCGAAGGCTGTTCAGAATGTGAATTTGGTGTGTGTGTGTGTGTGTGTGTGTGTGGATTTCAATACCCAAATCTCCCTTGCGTATTATCTGGCCTATCGTCATGCATTCGGCGCGCGCTACACACATAAAACAGAGCCCAAATAATGAATTCCTTGTACAGCGTGATATTTTTAAATATATAAAGAAGGAACGGGATGAGAGGGGGTATATCCCCAAGGCGCTCTTTACATTGATCGTCAGCCGCCAGAGCAAGACATTGGAAAGAGAATGAATTCCAAACGTATTTCCTTCCTTGCAGAAAATAGTCTCCAGATTCCAGTTTTACTTGGTGAAAAACATCCAGACATCCAGGTCACTGTATGCCTATTGTGCAATTCTTCCTTTCAGTTAAAAGTCTTGGATCTGGGACACTAGTCTCTCCTACTAAGGCCTGCCCTAATCTATATCTGTAGATGTCATTCAAGCATTGTTATACTAGTCCGTTTTACTTCTGCACATCTATCTTTTTCAAGTATCTTTAGTTATACTGAACGAGTGATACCCGACTACCAACAAAATAGTCCAGGGGCACTGTCCCGAACTTGCTGCGAAGACGCACGAAGACCCAAGTTTTGACTCGCCTTTGCGCCGACTTTCTAATAACTTATCAATATCAGCTGCGCACCATAGGGAGCAAAAAAAAAGGAAGTTTCAGTCTCTCTCACATCCGGCCCAACGAAAAAAATTCACTTTCGGTAATATGTCTTTAACAGGTTGATCCTTCGTGTGCAGCATTGCTCCTGCCCGGTTAGCGCTCATTCTTATAGACAGAGCTCGAAACTATAGTGGCCCAGGATTTGAAACCAAGTACCCAGTTACAAATAACTTGCATAAAACTTACTGCTGGTATCGTCGATAAATCATTCAATTAAGGGCCGAGGGGTGAAAACGACGGGGGACCGGGGAGATCTCAAAGTGCCGCTGAAGGGAGGAAGGATATCTTCGTCTCTTACACAGCAGTCAATACTCTTGATGGTGAATCCCTTGGGTGTGTGATTTCAAGGGACAGGTCTCACAACGGGAGATTACATAAGAATCATCGGTATGAATCGCTTGCTGTATATATGCATGCGTGCTGGTGGGGATGGTGGGGCTTTTGGCTGTGCAAGCTAAGAGTAACTGATGATTAGAGTGGTTAGTGTAGCTGACATGCCTGACTGATTGAAGTTCCTAATGAAGATTGGAGTGCGTTGGGGGAGCGGCGAGACAGTCTCAAGCTAAGGGTACGTGTGCGAAACGCCAGTTCATTAACTTGTGACTGATACCAATTTAAAGCCGAGTTTGCAGTCGTGGATATACAGTACGTTTCATCTCCTTTTTTATGCTTTCAGATATTTTACTTAAGGAACTATTCCGCAATTAACCACACTTAAGTAAATCTTCAGTATGTACTAATTAAAAGCTATGAATCAAAATATAACACGCACGGACCGGTTCTAATCAACGAATGCTTCAGATAAGCATATTGACTGTGGCGTTATAATACCCGTCAAGGTTTTCCGAAAACTACGAAACTTTCCGTTGTTTTTTGGTGGGTGCCTTTTATAAAACTGAATTTGATTCCTTACGATTGCCAAGTTGTTCCGTTACTGTCTTACTCTGAACACTTTTTGCTGTGGGAAAGTGGATTGCTTTATGGAAGTTGATATGCGGATGGTTCCAGTGACCCTTTCCATCTTTGGTTTGTTTCCCCAGGGCAATTACGGATAACGCTGAGAGCAAAGCAAGGGAATAATTCTTCTTCTTTCGTATTGGCTGTGAAATGGACCGGTTGAGAATAAGGGGATTTTATTCGCCCTTTCAGGGTTGTCTTGTAAAGGGGATTGCCGTTGCGTTTCTTCCCAAACACTTTGAAGGGTGACAGATAGTTTCTTGCAGGCAGGCTTAGCGCCAAGTCAAGACACTGACTTTGAGTAAATTACTGTGTCGACTAATCTGACATGGCAAATAAAGCTTATATGGACCTCTAAGATCATTTCTGATTTTTGTTGTTGTTGTTTAGGTCTTTTTAGAAGCTCTCGTTCCCTCTCTTTTTCCCCTTCTCCGCCCCTTCTTCTCCGCCCTTCTTTCTGGCCGTCCATTTTGGAGCAGCTGCAAGCGCGCTTTATTGGCTTGCATAACGAGCTCGAACATAATGGATCTGTTTTTATAGGAGAATGGCGTGTAATGTAGAGAATGGAGTAGACCTTATCATGACTGACATGTTCCAGTCGTCGGCAAACAAAAAACTCTCGCCTAATTTTACCCTCCGACCTAAACTCGACGACACTATTAGCTGTCCACACGTTTAACCTACTTATGTTACCCGTGGGAAATCACTTTATTTTAATAATTAAAAAATAACTCTTAGGTAAACGAAGCTAGCGAATTTATTGTCCGTCTAATGATGTTCGGAATAGTTTTTTTACTATTTTTCGTGATCGCCTTTAGGACTCGGAAGATACTACATAACATTGATTCAATACAGTTTTTAGATGCTGCAGTCTACGTTTCATCCAGCACAACGACATCAACAGTAACACGTTAAAGAGCAGTCGAAGTTGACATGGCATAATTATATAACTGTCACACCAAAAGTCCGCTGACGTAATCATACGGCAAGGCTACGGAAATTGACACGTAGCTGACCTGGCTTTCTTTGCCTAGGAATAATACAGCAGTATATTGCAATATCTACTTGTTTTGATATAGTACCCTAGGTTCTATACTCTCTGGACAGGGTATTCACCACGCAAAGGGGTATACGCACGTCTAATGCACTTAACCCTAACGAAGCGAATCGTTCCCCTCGTACTGGTAATTGTTATCACTGGAACCCTAATTATTGTGTAGGCGCTTAAAAGGCGGCCTAGTTGGCAGTTTCGCACACGCTGGGTAAGCAAAATAACTAAGTTTCCTCGTCAGGGCGCACAAATTTATTCAGGGCGCAGCAAAGCACAGCCCCAGGCGCCTGTTTTTATTGCCCTACTTGATCAATTCCTTCAAGTGGTTCAGGTTTGATATTGTTCCAAAGGTCCCCTTCTTACACCCTTAAATAAAGTTTCAATTACTTTTTTTCATGGCTTCATAAAAATTACATCAAGTACCAGAGATAAATGTTTTACGGTCCCATTCCAAGAATTTAATCGGACATCCTCAAATTGCGGAATAGTATGCAGCGGTATAGGCAGGAGGAGTGCTGCAACCATGTTCGATAATTTCAAACCTGAAAGGACTTTCAACCTCGTGGACGTCTACTGTGTTATTTGTTTACGGGAAATAAAAGCCAGACTACAAGACGAGCTCGTGCTAATGAAGACCATATGCTTGGCTGCGTTGCCCTTTTCTCATTAAAGCTGCTGGCATGCAGTTGAAGCGCAAAACTGGTCGAAAGTTTCAGCTGACTAAACTTTTTGTCTGCGAGTTTAATTCCCAGCGTAAACAACATTATTATTAATAAAGAGCTTATAGGATAAACTGATTAAAGTCATTTACCTGTAGATCGGCGTACCCAAATCCTCCCTGTACCAAAGAACTAAGCGCACCTGATCCTCGGGATCTGTGCTTTTTATATCGCACGGCAATTCAGCAATGCCACGGAAAAGCGCCACAACTTCAGTCAGTGGATCTATATACAGAGGGCAGAGACAGAAGAGGAGAGAAAAAACAAAAACATACATTATTCATGGTGAAATTACCGTCCTGCCGACATAAATCAACATTTATGGTAATCCAGGCACCAATTCCACTTGGCGTTAGAAATTCGCAAAAATAATGTAAATTAACTCATGAATTAAAGATGTGTGACCATGAAAACGGAGAAAAATGCTAGCGCAAAAAGCCCCAGCGTCCTCGGTATCGTACCTCTAAAAGCAATAGTCACAAAGCATTTCGTGTAATGGGCTCTTCTTGGCAAAAAAAAAACAAGTAATTAATTATTTTTTATCATTGACAGAGACACAAGTTTAATTTATATACATGAGGTATTAATAGAACCGCTATCCGCATACTTGTTCACCCATGAAACATACATCGACGTATGCTTTCACATGGTAAGATTAGCTTTCCCGTAAACACAGTACCATATTCGCATTTCCATATGCAAGGGTCATAAAGTATAAACTCGGTCGTCTGTTTAGCTAATTTTCGCAACTGCAACCTTTCTGAGAGATGACGTTTTGGACGCGAGTCGCCAGTAATGAAGTTTCTATTGCTGTGGGTATGTGTTGGTAGAGCATGGTCCATGGTGGTAAGCAGTGCAAGGCTTTCAGCTTTATTAAGAGCCAAAAGCAACAAGGAAAGCGCATAACCCCGGTTAAATGCACGAGACACGTGTCACCGCGAGGCGGTTTCGAAACAAAAAGCACCGAGCTCGCATCGTTCGTTTCCATCTCGATTTCGACGCCCTACATGTCTTGTTTGGGAAATGGCTTCCTTGCGCCGAAAGCAATTGTAACGTGTCAGAACAGTGAGATACTCTATACGCAGGAAAAAAATAAAGATAAATGCTTTAAACAATCGTAAAAAGCATCTGCTCCAGGGGCGACAAACATTAAAAACTGCAATCTGTGCAAATGTAATAAAATGAATTTTAAAAAATACTAGTAGCTTAACCAGCAACTGAATCCTTGAAATTAACTGTTCACCTCCTTTAATACATTGAAACGGGTAGTGTTCTTTTTTTATAATTTTGTCCAATCCTTGCAATATTACTGACACTGGTATCTACCTGGTAATAAATACAAGTGTTGTATTCTTCAGGGCTATGATTTTTTTTACGTTCAACTAGTTTCGGAATTCAACACAGAGGTCAGATGTTGTGAAACATAGTAATACGTATTGATCTTAAACTGAAAACAATGATTGACCTAGGAAGCATAAAACTTGTACTGGGAACTATTGACATAAACTACCAGATATACTGACGAAAACGAGAGTGTGCTTATACTTTAACTGACTCTGTCATATAATACTTTGGAAGATGACTTATTTGTACAGTCTGAACAAGAAAATGGTGTCTGGATGACGGGAAATTATGATGATATATATATAGGATTTCAGTTTGACAAAACTTAGAAACCAAATTTAACGAAACTTGATGAGTGTATCAAGCAATATTAGGTCTACGCTCAGTATTTTTTAGGTTGCTATAACTTTGTAACTATGGGAGTAATAAGTAATCAACTGTTCTCCAGCAAAAAGCCTTTTTTTTTGCTCTAGACTACACATGAAAATTAGGTAAACTTCTTTCCTGTTACTGTCAATGACGCTGCGGCTGTGTTGGCAAGCGCCAAAGTAGCGTGCAAACCTTAATTCAATTATCGTCACGATGGGATTGGGTAGCAAATCTAAAGTTTCATTCATTTTCAAGTGTCGAGGCCTTTCGCTTGGATTTGTTACAGCAAGAAATAGGTAATAGCAAAGATCACCTTTGTGTCGCGTAGATTCTCCCGAGGCTAAAAAGTTTTCTCTTGGAAGTGCAATCCTGCCACTGCAAATCGTCGTTTTCAAAGTGTACCCCTGACTAGTGCTTTAGGGTGCGAACAGTGCCTTTTCTTGTCGCCCGTCTTCTCGCATTACTCATAAAGTACACCCCGCTGCACTTTGGCCCCGTCTCGTTTTGCAAGGAGGCGCTCGTGGAAAACCCTTTCCAACCGATACAACGGAATCAAGTTTCCGCTGATTTCCATACGAAACCGCTTCAAACAGTCGATCTGCCGCTACTTGAGCCAATGCTACCGATTCTCTCGTAGGGACTATAACCAACTCACTGCTTTGATTGCATGGATTATGAGTTTGGACGTTGCAACCAGCTAACAAGGAATTAACTACACGTTACGTGTACGCACTTATAAAGCCCTTCTAAAGGAAGACAGTAAATTCTTTAACGAGAACTTTTAGGGGGTTCAGGTTCATGAAATTCTAACCTGGGCTCTGATTTTACCCCTTCACGAAAGAAGCAAGATCCTGTTTTTGTGTAGATATACGTACAGTCTAGAGCAAAAACGAGGGTCTGAATGGTTGGAAATTATGGATCTTTTTAACTTTACAATCAAATTGGCAAAACTAGTAACCTGATTTAAAGTAACCAGTACGTCAAGTATTTATCAGCCGTATACTCGGTATTGTTGTTATATCTTTGTAAGCTTGGGTGCCATAATAAGCGATCAACTTTTCCCCAGCAAGAACCTTGTTTTTATTGCTCCTAGACTGTACATATGTACCCTGTCAAAGCCTGTAATGAAATCTAAAACACGAGTTCGTTATCCCTTTTCCCTTGTTTGAAAACAACATCCACATGGTTGCGGTCAATACAAGCCGACATGAAGGCCTTTTGGTAGCTGTTCTTTAGTGTTATTGCAACCAGTTTGGCAAATGAAGAAATGCTCCTTTTGCTTGCTATTACGTTCAATAGCTGCTCTGCACAGGGTTTACAAACTGATTAGATTGGCCCCCAACAAGAAGTTGTAAAGCGCCGCAAACCGGCCGGGCTGTTTGTTTCATAAAATACGAGGTTGGCCAACTCTGGGCGGGCATATAGAGCTTTATATAACCTAGCCGCTGTTTGAACTTGGGCCAAATCATACGCTGGCCGGTCTCTTTGCCACTTGTAACGATACGTTTGGTGCACAATATAGCTGAGTGCTGGCCCCGTGACTTGTATACAGCCGTATACAACCATCTACTTTGCACACAGGCAAAACTTGGCTTACGACGTCCTGCCCACCCACCAACTGAAGTTACATTCGACATATTAAAGGCCAGCAAACTTGGACTATAAAGCGGTATACAAGCAAAAGCCATGGCAAGAGTTAGAAAGCAGACTTTTTTCACTTTTCTGGGTCAGTGTTTGTGCCTTGTATGCATCATTAAACCTTGTTATGGCTAATGGAAAGCGACGAGCATCAAAAGGGATCCTGTCCACAAACTTGGCCCAACTTAGGGCAAGCTCGAGTAAGCTCTCTGCATCTCAAATTTTTTCCTGGAGGGACCCCCCCTCACCCTCCTTTCAAATTTGGACCAACATGTTAAACAGATATCTACTTTAGCGAATTAGTTACACATGGGCGACCTCTCGGAAAATAATTTTCGCGTGCTGCTGGGAAGCTGTTCCCTTAGAGATAGTTACAATGCCTGATTTGAATTTCATGATCTAATGATTGGTCGCTGGTTGTCCTAAGTAAGTTATAAAACCACGGTTCGAAAATTTTGCTGTCTATCTCTTTCTACCTATCTATCTATCTAGATACCTATCCATCTATCTGTCCATCTATCTATCTGTCTATCTATCTGTCTGTCTATCTATCTATCTGTCTATCTGTCTGTCTATCTGTCTATCTATCTATCAATCTGTCTATCTATCTATCTATCCATCTGTCCATCTGCCTATCTATCTATCTATCTGTCTATCTATCTGTCTATCGATCTATCTGTCTATCTATCAATCCCTGTCTGTCCATCTACCTATTTATCTATTTATCTATCTATTTATCTATCTATCTATCTATCTATCTATCTATCTATCTATCTATCTATCTATCTATCTATCTATCTATCTATCTATCTATCTATCTATCTATCTATTTATCTATCTATCTATCTATCTATCTATCTATCTATCTATCTATCTATCTATCTATCTATCTATCTATCTATCTATCTGTCTGTCTATCTATCTATCTGTCTGTCTATCTATCTTTCTATCTATCTATCTATTTATCCATCTACTAATTAGATAAACACAGAATATATTTTACCTCTAATCTTTTATTTTCTGCACTCTCGTTTATGTAACAGAAATGAATACTATACACGTGACAAAGGAGCAACTTTTCCCTTACATATTCAAATAGGTATTGGATACTAAATAAGCTTTAGTTTAGATATTACATATCCTTAGATATTAAAATTAGGTATTTACCACACGAATCCATCAAACCTGTTTGCAAATGCCCAGAAAAGAGGATAGAGGATACAGTCTCGTAGTAAAGGCTCCTCGAAAGAAAATAGTATTTATGAGGGGTGTTTAGTGAGGACATTCTGAAATCTTCTCTCCCAAGGACTTAACGGGGATTTTCGTTCTCCACTCCATAAATTAGAGAATCTAAGAGAGAAATTCGGCTACCCAGCGACATACAAATCACGTGGCACCGGGCAGCCTGGGTAAAACACCTTTCCTCTTTAACGAGGTTTCTCATGAATTTATTGAAAGTTACTGGGACGGTTGCCCTCAGCGGGGGGTATATAAAGTCTCGGGTTTGTTTTCCTATGAGGGAATTGCTAGCTTATCCGTTCCAAACTAAGTAGTATTTAATTGCACTCTGTGTCACCTAACTTCTAAGAGAAAATATGGGTCTTGTATGAACTTGTGAATTGAAATTCTACGGGGCATTGCACCGTTGACTACAGAGGAAAAGTGGAAAAACTTAAGTTAAATTATTATTGGCTTAGATTGAGTTTTAGTTCTTAATACATTAGTATGAAGTAACTCTACCGTTCTTATTCATACGTGTTGCTTTGGTCCTATCATTAAATAAGTGTTCATTTACTTTGTTCGATTACTTGCTCGTTCCGACCTAATCCTTCCTTTTAGAAGAAGAAATCTGGGTCCTATTTTTCCCTTACGCATTCCCGGTTTAAATCCTAATTAGAACGGTCTGTTTAGTGCGTTCTTCTTGCAAAGGAGAACGAAATTTCTCAAATCATACCTATGGTGGCTAAACTGATTTGCACAGTCTCGAGCTAAAAAAAAGTTTTCAATAGCGGAGAATCTTAGTATTGCGCAACATTTGGGATTTTATTTTGGCGAAAGTATCAAACCGATCTCAGCGAAACGCGAGGAGTGTATTAAGTACAACTAGCTCTTTACACAGTATTTTTTGTGTTGCTATAGCTATGACAGTATAGGGGCAGTGAGCAATCAACTTTCCCCTGGAAGAGCTCTTTTTTGGCCCTAGACTGTACTAGATTCAGTCCAACACCTAATCAGTATGAGGTAAACATGACATACATACAAGTTAAGTAGCATCGTACCAATACAGTTTCAGGTACAATATAACAGATGTAGCTCTGAAGTCTGATTGGCGCGCATTTTTAGCTCTTTTGATACCGTAATAGCTACGTTCTATTCCTTACATACTATTACTACATCCCATTAGAATGTCAATGTGTTAACAATTATGTCCTATTTCTTGCCCGAGGTCGTAAGGTGGGAAGTTTCGAACAGTTTCGTACCCTCTGTACTTTAATTCGGCAGGCTGCAGTTACGCTGGTGTGCAGAGGACGCCAAGTGCGTGCTTTTGTGCGACCAGAAAAGCAGGAGTGAGAACCCCATAAGGTCTTATTACTGTAGACCGGCCCGGGAATATAACATAAGACGATGGGTCTTGTTGGGAGGAAAAAGGGACGGGCAGGAGCCGAGAGCCGAGAGGTTCCCAGTAAGTTTGTTGTCCGCGTTTTGCAGTTCCTCCAACATTATACGAGCCACAAGAGTAGCATTGGACCCTTTTACAACCCACAGTTCCAAAGCAACCCAACCTTCTTTATACACAACGCAGTATACAGAATTACAAATGGAAATGAAAGATTTTGTTTTTTATTTTTTCCTCCTTTTGTTTTACTTCTCTCTCTTTCTATCTCTTTCTCCCGCAGCAGTAAATTTGAACCTGTTTACAATGCCAAGTCTGATATCAAAAAAGAAAAATATTTTAATCTAGTCTGAGTGCAAGTTTCAAAACTTGCGCACAAAGCGAGTTGTCGTTTACCTCAGATAGAAGTACAAAGCAGAATTCCCTTGTCCCTAATAAAATCACTATGCAAGATTTTTGGCAAATACTCCAATTAAACAAGTCGGGCGATGAAAGCCTTGAAACCCTTCAGTTAAATTCAACAATTATACACAGAACACAGAGTGCTCCGCAAGCCTGAAAATTCTCGTACACCTCAGCTAAAATTTCATAAGAATGTGTAGAAAATCTTAAAAATTTACTGAAAATTTCAATCAATCCACCGCAATTAAGATAATTTCGCTATACATCTATTGGTTGATTTTTCTCCATATCAAATGTCATGGTTCTTGAGGTTCTAACTGTGTCTCTATTCAAAACTACTATATTGCAGACATGTTAAGGGCTTCAAGCATAGAATGAATTTACATTTTTCACGCCATATTTCGAATTCATCGTTCTCTTAAACCCTCGAGGACCATAACAAAAAGCCGCGGAGGATATTTTTCATCTTACTTGGTATTTGGCCAAAGGTGC
Organism: Leptestheria dahalacensis; assembly: GCA_022114935.1. Lineage (NCBI taxonomy): Eukaryota > Metazoa > Arthropoda > Branchiopoda > Diplostraca > Leptestheriidae > Leptestheria > Leptestheria dahalacensis. Next base: position 89,137 of record JAIQCU010000095.1, read on the forward strand.
ACAAACACGAACGCACGTGCATTTTCATGCTTAGAACGTTTGTTATTTTGTAAGTATCGAATTTCGCTAACAAAAGCAATTTCAGCTTTCCATTTTCTTTCCATCTATATGCCATTTTTGCTTCTGCTTTTGTGCCCGTGATATCGCTACAGCCAGCTGGGTTTAACGCACCGCGTGAATGTTGTTTTTTCCCGTCTTAGCTACCTTTTCTAGTTCAGGTTATTTACTTTCATTATCCAATATTATCTGATTTTTTTAAAGCAGTATAATGTACTATTCTTTAGTTTGATGAGTTAAAATTGCTTCGCACAGAAAGGGGTCATAGACGATTATGGGGAATCAAAGTAATTGGCAACTTTTATGATTTTATTTTGGCAAAACTAACAAACCAATTGAAACGAAACTTTACAAGTGCGATACGTACGAACAGGTCTAGCCTCAGTATTTTTTAGGTTATTATACCTTTAAAAATGTGGGAGCAGTAAGCAATCAACTTTTCCCCAACAAGGACGCCCTTTTTTTTTACTGCTCTAGACTGTACCAGCCATGTTAACTCTGAAACAGTAAGGATAAACATATTCAGAGTAGTAAAGCTGCTAGCCCCTTGGATGCGTCATGTTAGTATACCGATTAAACCAGTAGAGCGTGGATTCATTCATCCAGCGCGCCAGGAAACATTTGGTTCGTGGGCTATAGTATTAATAACCGTTACATCTCAAGAGAAAAGCGTGAACAGATTGGAAAACGATTCGCTCCCGGCTCCTTAATGCAACACATCACAAGGAGTGTGTGTCCCGGGCGGAAAAGACGGATATACAGAGATAGAGAGAGAGGAGGGATTCCTTCTGGTTTCACTCCCCATAGTATCGATCCTTCGTGTGAGAAGCGGCGTGTATGTTTTAATAAATTTCTCATTTGCCTCAAGCGAGGCCTCAAGGCCTTTTACTTTCATTTATAGATCAAACAAGATGCCTGTCTTGGTCTTTGCCTGATCAAACTCATTGACCCTTTCCACTGAACGAGTAACGTTCCTGTCGCAACCCAACTTCACCTATTCGGGTCGGGCTCTCCGTCTCTAAGACATTTAACGGCCGTAGCGCTCGAGCGTTTCAAATGGGACAACATACATTTTGCGCGTTCATACATGTCCCCACTTGATGTAAAAGCCACTTGACTCGAATGGATCTCCTTCTAAATGAAACGCCAGGAGTAATATCGTTCCAGGAGACCTTTTATCAATCTTCCAACCGTAATTACATATAATTATACCATAATAGCAAGGATACCACATCATATTAAATAAAAAAAGTAATAAACCAGTATTATGTTAGAATACTCTACAAATAATTCCACCGTCATAGCAAGGATACCATCAGATTAACTTATAAAACCAGTAATTAACATTAATTTACTTATTATAATTTATTCTATTATTATGTTACACTTCAATCGAAATCAAGCAATTGTTTCAAAAGCTAAACAAGTCTCTAAATATACATCCTTTACGTTTATAATAAAGTTATATAGACGTCGATCCTATAAGAAATCCCATTAATTGTATGGTTATACCTAATGCGTATAAACGATACTTCGTGTAGGTGTAATGCTAAAAAG
>JAIQCU010000095.1:90782-123720 GCA_022114935.1 Leptestheria dahalacensis
AAACTCCCTAAGGTGCAGTAAAGCTACTTGGCACCACGCAACTCCTTGATTTAATCAGGGACCAAAGAAACTTCGTCTGATCAAGCTGATATTAAATTGTAGAACAAAAATACCCTCGTTAAATCATTCCGTCGAAAAGGAAGGCATAAAATTACAGTTCACTTCACAACAATCAATAAAGTTTGTTTCAAGGAACATTTCTACATGTATATATTATTATTTGTGTTGTAGATGCGATATGGTATATTAACATCATGATTTGCTATTTCGTACTGGCACAAGTTGCGTAAAATTAGATTAAAATATAAGTAATCTAAATCGCAAAAGGGATGAGTAAAAGCACCGATTTGAAGATCAATGTTGGCGATGACCAAGTATAAAATCACAAGTCCATATACTAATGTTTCGTTCATTAACCCGCCATTAGCTATCCATTATCAATGGCTACCAAAGGTATCCATATTAGAGGTGGGAATGTGTTGATATAGCGTTGAACTCGCTTAAAGTGCAACCAGCCATTAACAAGCAGCTACGACACACTTCGAGCCATTACCATATTATCAAACTGTGGAATATTTACGGCATTTTTGAAAAAACATACAGCCACCCTGAATGACTGAGCGGTATGAGTTTCAATTACAAATGATTAGTTTAGCTGCCAGGTTTCTTTACAAAGACATCAAAAACAGCTCTCGTGTGAAAAAATAAAAAAAACGCGTGTATTTCTGGCTGCTACGCTCCTGTTTTTCTCCAAGGCAGTGTGTCTGGTTCTATGTTCTTCGCCTCAAATAACTCTGTCGATTGGATTTCCTCTACTCCTTTCAAGACCTGGTTCTATGTGTGTGTGTTTTTTCTCTCTGCCTCTTCTTTTCACACCCATAATGGCCACGTGTATATTTCACCGAGCAACCCGCGTTCCTTTATTGCCCCAAGAGCGCTCGCACACTGGCCTCCTGGACGGGGGAAATTATTCACGTCACCCCTATTAAAACCTAGTTTTTTTCCTCGTGTTAATTTTTAATTCTAATGGTAAAATATGGCGAGATTGTTATTAAGAAAGAGCCAAGTGTCCCCGCGCTGCATCTGATTCCGCTGTATGTGTGTGTAGGTTTACGAGTAATTGTAGACTGCTATATAAAAGTGCCTTGCAGCCGCTGCTGTGCTACTGCTAACGATCATTTTCATCACGAAGAAGGGAGCCTGGCCATTTGTCTCGGGCGTCTGTCATTTCACTTTCTTCTGCCGTCATGATGTATTGTGTAGCTGACCACGGCCCGAACCGATCAATCTCTTCAATACGTAGCTTACGGATGGTAATTGTTCTGCCTTGCTTAATTTTTTCCATCAGAAAACAATTGGAAAAGAGCGTATTTCAAAAAGTGTATAACGCGACGGGTTCCCATGTCCACGGAAATGTGTTCGACTTGTCACAGATTTTTAATGGAATTGTCGGGATTTTTCCGAGATTTTTGATGATTTGACTGAAATGTTCGATGATTTTCAGACTTGCGAACCCCTCGTTGTAGCGTCAGTACCAGCGCACACGAGTTATTGACACTGTAGCATTTGCGTTTGAAGGCATGTCTATACTCGATGAACTGACACAAGTAGGGCTGTTATATAGCTTGATTACAGAAATTCCTTCAAGATAGCAAGCATGTAATAAAGCTATGCTGGTGTCATGAGGGAAAATGGCCCCAGAGTGTTTTTCAGGGTTGACTGTGAATTACCGTAGATGTTGTTTTTCTTCTTTCGTGTTTCATTGCGGTCTCATCTGTGGTCTACTTGGAAGTCAACGTTTTATATGAGCTTGGTTTGGTAATCGTTTCGCCAAATTGTTTGTTTGTTCCTTTCCTGAATTTTCTTGACAAGTCTGCGTGCTGATTTCACTGAATCGTGAGTCTCACTCGCCTGTTTGTTGTTCCTCTAATCCCACAAATTTCGTAATCCCTAGACGTTTGTTTCTTATTATTTCTGTGGTTGTACTTTATTTCATGAAAAGATATTTGTTTCTCTAGAAATTTCTTTGTCGTTTCTAGATATATATTGGGTTGTTGTCAAGTTTGTTTCTGTAATATCGGTTGTTTCTCTCAAATTACCGTTTCCATTAAGATTCAGTTTTTACACGGTCTGGCGATTTATCCGGTTTCAGAATGACAGAACTGTAATAACTTTGTTACTATAGTTGGTAAGCTCCTGGCATGACTTTCAACTCAACCTGTTTTGTTTGTTCCTTAATTTACTGCCCGCCCTTTCGCTTGCCTTGCTTGCTGGTTTGCTTCCGAAACGGCATCGTAACACAAGTCCAGTCTCGTAGATAACACTAGCGTCATGGAGAAAAAATGCAAAAGACTGGAAAATGGCAGCCCGGAGCAAAAGCTTCTACCGATATTTTCCAGGCCTTCGTTCTGGCAAACTTTCAGCCCGCAAGATCGCGGTCATAACAATTGAATCACACGCATTGCCGCGTTGGATCTACACCCTCCTCTATCATAGCCAGTGGCACAAACAGAAAGAAATCTCTATACCTTGCAGGGAAAAAGAAGACTGGTATAAAACGAATGGATTTTTCACGTTGGGATGATGGATATTTCACTGTCAGAATGCTCGGTGAATGATATTACTTCTTCTCTCGTGTGTTTTTCAGAGATGAAATGGGTATTTGTACCGAACACAAAGACAATTTACTAACTTTTCCACGGGTACTGGCATGGCTACAATGTTTTCCAAGATTCAGGAACCTTATACAATTACTTCTGATACTGCTGATTATTAACGGATGCGAAAATGTAAAATTCAACTTTTAATTTGTTATACTGTATTTTTATTGCTATTAATAACTTGTCTACATCTATTAAAATGTTGATGAAGCAAACTGACGCTGCACTTTTGTAAATTATCTTGTGCTGACCTAATATTTTTTGCCTGTTTGGCAATTACAGCAATATGTAGTTAAAAGTTTCTCCTTCGTCTTTCTTTTATTTGAAAATGACTGTTTCTTTTGCTTTGGGATCTCTCGAGTACTGCAAACTTTTGATCCGCTCGCTTCACTTAGCGCCATTTCTTAAATCTCCTGGTCGCAAGCTGCTTTATGAAGTATTGCAGCAATGAAAGCATTTTCTGCCTCTTCCAATATATATATATATATATATATATCTGAAAAGAGAATTCGCAAGTAGGGGCACTGGAGTTCGTTGAAAGGATCCTTGCTCACGCGACTCTAAATTCTGCGCTGTGAAAATCGGCATCTCGCATTTACTATTAAAGGTTCATACTGATTACTAAAGTTACTTTGTTAGAAGTAAAACTTGTTTGGATTTGTTCAGCAAAATATTAATTGACATTTTCTCACGCCTCAGCGAAGTGAAAACTTGAGATGTATGTTTATGACTAAATCGTTCGAATGTTGTGTGTCCTTGTATCGACCTTTGAACTGTCAGCATGTACATGCGCTATTGCTCGTTCGTTACGTATATGTTAAAAACGGTTATGGCTTGGCTATAGGAGCAGAAGTTATAATGGACAGATATATATATATATATAGGTAGGTAGGTAAATAGTCACATAGATAGACGGATAGATTGAAAGACAGCCAGCCAGACAGGCAGACAGACAGACAGCAGCCAGCCAGTAATCCAGCCAGCCAGCCAGCCAGCCAGCCAGCCAGACAGGGCAGACAGACAGATAGATAGATAGATACATAGATACATAGATACATAGACAGATAGATAGATAGATAGATAGATAGATAGATAGATAGATAGATAGATAGATAGATAGATAGATAGATAGATAGATAGATAGATAGATAGATAGACAGATAGATACATAGATACATAGACAAACAAACAGATAGATATATAGTAGATAGATAGATAGATAGATAGGTAGGTAGATAGGTAGGCAGACATAGCATAGATAACAGAGATAGCGTAGATAGGTAGATAGATAGATAGTTAGATAGATAGATAGATAGACACAGAAGTTGGATAGTTATGTTATTAGACGGTGCTACCTACGACCTAGTCGTTCACCGAAATAAAAAAAGAACCGTCTGCAGTGTAAAAACACAAGTGACACGCAAGAATAACACTTTTTGAATGGTTCTTAAAGAATTTTTTTTTCCTTTCGTCTCCTTGGTACACAGAAGGATCTAAGCTTTCAGAGAGTGCCCCGGGAAGTTTCCCACTTCTGGTTCGACCATCTGGATCCAATAACGTTCACCTTCAATGGATTCCCTAGTAGGGAAGGTTGCAAGAGTCCACGGTACCTTTTCTCATTTCTCGGGAGAGAAAAAGCACGTGCGAAAGGGAAAGGAGACTTTTTTTTTCAAAAAAAAAGGTACAAGAATCGCGTGTTTCGTTTGCGATTATCAACTGACCAGTATCTCGCTTTCATCCCCGTCCTCGATATCATTTTGATACTAAAACTCGTATACGGTACAGGTTTGAGCGAATCGTGTCAGGAGAAACTTAAAGTACTAAACACTCTGTTATTGTAACCCTGGTTCAACAAGTTAAGACAGTAGTTTTCAGAATATAAATCTTGTTTCTTGTTCAAATTCTGCTTGTTAATTCCACTTCTAAAGATGCTGTTATTCAACTGTAGTGAAACCAAAAGACAAATTCATCATAACATTCAACCTGAAGCGGAGAATACTCTCCGTTCCCTTTCAAGAAAAGGAGCTTCTTTCGACGATTCGGTTTAACGATCCCCAGACAATGAAGAGCGAAACGCAAAACCACACGACGCTCCCATTGTCTTCGTTACGTGTGGAAGGACAAAAAGCTGAGGGGAATAACAGTCCGGCTCAAAGCAAGTGCGGCCGGCTAAAGCAAGCAAGCAAGGCAGGCAATTGATCAATATGGGGAGAGAGCGAGTGAAGGTTCAAGGGGGGACTAGGCTTCATTTTTGGAACGTTTAGATCACACCAGGAACAAACAGCCTATTGTGGGAGATGGTCTGTTGGCGCTGGTGAGCCTGACATTTCAACCTGTACCACAATATAATCATTGAAAACCATCTCTGTGCCGAATAAGGAACGCACTTCCCATGCAAACAGACGCTTTGGCCTCCGCGTTATTGATCGACACCCCCCTTCCTCCAAAACAAGCCTCTTCATTTGGTACCTTTAAGGAATTAGCGTCTTAATAAGCTTCTATAAAACCCTATTCCAGCAGATCAGGCACTCTTTCACACAGTTCGCCTTAATCTCATTAGGACCTGACGAGGAATTATAACTACTTCCTTTCAAAGCTCAAGTGATTAACTAACTGTTGTGCATTGTTGAATTTTCAGCTCGCTAGGACATTAAACATCATATACGGCATAACTACTTCAGTCTCGGTAATTCCGTAACGTACGTTGAATAATGCTGAATTGCTTTAATGAGCGCTGTGTTTTAAGAAATGATCGCACACGGGCGTTTTGTTTTGCTGTGCGTCAGTTCAGACATCAACGTTACAAGCACGGTACGACTTAATTAGCTTTGCCAAGATATTAGCAGCAAGTAGAACATTGTTGGCTGTCCAGATCGCATGTCAGAGCAACAACCAGAGCTTCAGATATTATGCTAAGCAGTGCTTAATATCCATATCAACCGACCTATGAATGATCACTCGCTCACGGTGGGCCAGTGGTGCTGTACCCATTTCAGCTTTAAAGGTCAACAAAAACTTACCCAAATAACTCAAAATCTAAGCAAGAATTCTGCAGCCCTTGGTAACATTTTTAACTGGATGAATCTGTACTGACAATAGTAATAAGCTTAGTAAGTCAATTCTAACGTCTGTCTTTTACCATTATGAATGCTTCTAACATTTAGTACCCCATGCAAAATTCAGACCGGACTCGGATATCTGCTACCCGTTCTCACTCTTGCAGTTTCAGTATAACTTTCAGCATGCTTTTACTTCTGGAATTGGCCCACATCCAGTACTTTCAGCATGCTGGAACCAAATTCAGTACGATTAAGCATGCGTAGTAGCAAGTCGGACATGGTCGTTTTCCATCAGTTTTCTTGCATTCAGCAGCAAGATGCATGTTCAGCATGTGGCAGCATGCGATTCAGTAGGGACTGGGCATGCTGAATTTTGTACTGGGTAAACACATCCAAAATGTTACGGGAGCTAATTAAGGTAAATTTTTTTGAAAAATGCATTTTTTTATCGCCTGTTTAAATATTTCCTTTTCATCTGGTAAAGTAGCTCTTGAGTATTATTATTCAGTGCTATCTCGGTGGCCATTTTTCTTCTACGTTGAACTCGTGTATAAGCTTGCCTGGAATACAAATTGGCTGCGTGTCCAACTATCTCGAGGCTAGCTCGCTTGCCGTCCCCGTTGACAAGACCCTGGCAACACTACATAGTCGAGCTCCCCACGTTTAATTTTTCTCAAATTTTTTTTCACAAATGACAAGTACTTTTAAAGTCCTTACCCAACGGTTTAACTTGGCTACTCTTAATTTGCAAATGTGTGCATTTTGTTCGGAATCGTGCAAAATCATTAGACTTTTTATTTCCACGAAAAACGAAAATGATATGCTTACAATTACTATTGTTTTGTTCACACGCACACAAAATGCTGAAAAAAGCCAGTTACGACATTCCACTATGCACACGACATCTTTGCTCTGCGCTTACATTATTCCATATAGTTCCTGTTACCTTTCTGTACTATTGATATTGACCTTTTGCAGTATTTCTGTCTGGGCCAGTGATCAGGGGCACTAATATTTGATTTATAGCCGTCTAATATAGACTCAAAGTAGATTTATTTCTATAGATATATGTTCTAATACGTTTTCGGTCTTCCGCATAAGCAACCCGGCTACGATTCTTGCTGAATAAAAAAACTAGCCCTGAAAAATTCAAAGAACCACTGAAGGCACTGAAAGTCCCAAAAATAACTCACAACCTTAAATTTATTCGACCTGAATACCGTAAGTCTATTGATCAATCTTTTAATCCGAAATTCAAATCAAAGATTTTTTAACTAAAAATTAAGCGAGCCATGATTAAATCAGCTCCTTCCTCCACCTTAATTCGAAACAACTACTGAATCGAGGTTAATGTCATTCGTGAAGTCATTAATTAACCTAAGTGCACGACAAAGTCTCCTGCAGGCGTCACTTCATGCAAGACTTGTATTCTTTCGCGTTCCCTGGACTGTCATATACTCGAACCGTTCGTCTGGACAATGTTTACCGAGAGGACAGACAAATATAAACTGGTGGCGTTCAGGCAACGTTCGGCACATGCACAGGCACACAGCGATCAACATAAGCAGATTAAGGTATACGTGTGGGGGTACACAGAGAGAATTTCTATTAAACCATCAGAAAGGGAAATTTTCTCTCGCACGGATGCAATCTCTTCCCCAGTGCAGTTCTGAAAGATCTCGATTCTGCGAGTGAGAAACTAATACATAATTCTTCTCTACTTCCCTTTTTCTAGTTTCTGGCATCTGAAAAATATAATTTTTTTCCGGGATTGAATCCTTATGCATAGAAATGGCTTGCGGTTGGAAAGTTTTAGTGTCCCTGGAAGCTTCAAACAGGCGGCTGTCTTACTATTTCAGCCCGAAATGGTCACCACAGATTGGGAACTTGTCGACTGTATTTGTTTGGCTCCCACATCACAAAAGACAGTGGTAAAAGGAACAGATAAAAGAAGAGAGGAAGGGACACAGAAAACCCAGGTCCGTAAAGATTTCAAATGAAACTTTGCGGCCCCCCCCCCGAAAAGAACGTGAGATAAATAAAATTTTGCCAAAAAAGGCGACTTTTTAAGTTTCACGTCGTCTCTTGAATAATTTAACCGAGTCCAACTTATACTCGGTCTCTTTCTTTGCCCTTTTTCTTTTCTTGTCAAAACCCCAACAAAAGTAATTTATCCAGTTGGAGTGATTAAAATGGGACACGGCAGTTGCGTCAAGACTGCTGAACCTACTACCCAAAGGTAGCAAATTAAATTTAAAACAATAGAACTTTCTGTTATTCCTGTTACAATGATGATAATTTACACTTCAACTGCATGTTGCTTACCAAATTTTAATTTGTTGAATGCAAAACAAGAACAAAGTTCATTGTGTACTCTCAAGACAATTACCATAATTAATTCACAGTTCCTGAAAAACAGTACCTGCCTGTCCCACGCGTGAATTTGCTCGTCTCTACTTACAGCGTCAAGTTTGCAGTCTTAAGAAAATATATAATTAATTTCTCTATTGATCTATGTGTTAGCAAAGGGTTACAGTTATACAGTTTATCCTATTTCATCATTAGATAAACCGTTCATGGTTCTGTCAAATAGTGTGGCTAAAACCCATCTTTCATATGTTAAGAGCACGTTTTTGAAATAAATACTGAGTTTAATTCTTTTCCTTGCGTGTAGAACACGTGTACTAGGGTGCTGCCCGGTACCGCTAGACATCACTCTAGCTTAACTTCAATAGGAATGGAATACTAAATTAAAAGACCTGTTGCCATTTTTTCGTGCAAAGAAAGGATGGTGAAATGACAGGGTTACTTACATTTCAAGTTGCCATAAGAATGTGCAGGCACGAATACCATCATTAGAAGTAAAACCAGCAAATGCACCCTATAGAGCGAACCAACTTTGCAACTCGGGGCCTGCTGTTCATATGCCCAACGCAGCTGTGTTATCAGTACTTTGTTGCACGCCACATTTTCTTTATAGCGTTCTACGGCCATTTTCGCTGCAGCCCTTACGGCTCTTCCGTCGGAAGCCCCAGAGCGGGAGTTTTTTTGTGTGTATAGAAAACGTAACTCGCACGAGATTTAAAAAGTGATATAGGTGTTTACTTTCCGTCGTCCCTGCGTGCAGCCAGTCTAAACGGCGGGTACAATACTACTGAAACCTGCCGCCCCGGTTAGACCATGACTGAGACTAGCACTTACTCGGCATGGGACCCTTAAAGACGCCGGCAGTTGTGCGCGCGTGTGTTCCCTCTCTACGCAGGTCAGATTCTGGCGATTGTCGCGTTTTGCCATTGTACGTACTGCACACTAATAAAGCAGATATAGGAACATCCAAGTGTACATGTCATTTCATAAACCACCCTATTCCAGGTAAAATAAGTCATGAATAGGAAAAATATTTCATCGATCGCAGAGCTGCAAAGCAGATATTTTAACCTCTAAAAATGACATTTTACTCCTTACTACAGAGAACAACCGAAATTAGATTAGCTCTTGTTTCTCTCTGTACTTTAATCAACATGCTCGGTGGGTTGCATGGCGCAATCTACGGATCATTGTTGCAGTATGTTCCATAGCGCAACTGTGACCTGCAAGTACTGCACGCATAGAGAAGTAGGAAGTACCCTTCATGACGTTCCATGCATATTCACGACGTCGTAAGCGCAAGGGGAACGTCTTCACAACCTCCTCAACAGTGTAAGGAGCTTTTTTAAGGTCATAGTATTTTGCTGCTGGCCACTTACGCTTTGCAAATTGTTTAGTAATTCACTTTACTTATTTAATCAGAATCAACTGATTAGCTTTTTTCACTCTGTACTGGTCTACGACAAACCTAAGACAACACGACAGAAGAAATTCTTCATAATGGCTGTAAAAACCAACATTAAGGCCAAGTTCTAAAAATACAAAGCAAAAGTAACTGAAGGAAACATTATACCAAATGGGAAAAAATAGTAGAAGGAAAGGGAGGAGCAGCAAAAGAAACTTTATTAAAGTATATTATAGAGACGAAGATGTTGACAGACAAATGAAGGGTTGGTTGAAAAGGAAAAGGAAATAGGGAAATGGAAGAATAAGAAAGAAGGGGTCAAAGACGCATTTGAAGAATGCCAGTAATAGGAAGAAAAACTATCAAGCTGAAAAGAAGTGCAATAAAGTAAGGGAGAACACGGGCAAGAAGCTACAGCCATGGTTTTGAGAAGAAAAAGAGAATGGAGTATATCTGTACCGAAGAATAGGAACAATAAGTCAAGTACAAGCTAATATATATTATCAATTGCAGTGTTAACCCGTACGCATATTATCAGAGACCAACCAGCCCCAGAACACGACTGATAGACAGATAGAGAGATAGATATTAGACAGATGGATAGATAGGTAGATATAGACAGATAGCTACGTAGGTAGATAGACAGACAGATAGATGGATAGATAGATAGATAGACGGATAAATACAAATAGATAGATGTAGATGGATGGATACGTAGGTAGATCGATAGATAGACGGATAAATACAAATAGATAGATGTAGATGGATGGATACGTAGGTAGATCGATAGATAGGTAGATGGACGGATACGTAGGTAGATCGATAGATAGATGTAGATAGATGGATAGATAAACAGATAGATAGATAGATAGATAGATAGATATGTAGATGCATGGATAGCTAGATAGATAGATAGATAGATAGATATAGAGAGAGAGATAGTTAGATATAGATAGATAGATAGATAGATAGATAGATAGATAGATAGATAGATAGATAGATAGATAGATAGATAGACAGATAGATAGATAAAAGTGCGGTTCATGGGCCGGCTGGGATCTGATCATATGCAGTCCAACCCGTACTGTGCTTCGTCACCTTGCTAGTATTCAATAGTTCAGGTGTTCTAGACCTAAACTTTAGTATACTATCGCTTTATTCTAAACCTCGTAGTGAAAGCTATATAGTGGTCAGATAATGTTGGCTAGATATTCTCATGCATTACGGCTTCTCGGACGCTTACTCCGGTCCAAAGAGGAGCCTAACAAGTGTAGCGGAAAATATGAAATGCCTTTGAGTATAGGCCGATCCAGAGGCTCTATCTAGACTTTGTGGCTGCTATAAAGTATCGGGATCCGAAAGACAACATTTCTTATATTCTTTTTCTCTCTCTGCATCGGCAAGACGGAATAAAGAAGGCCCTATATCCCTTTGAAACGGAGATTACCCCGAGAAATGTTCCTTTCAGACTAAATAATAGAGAGATTTGCTGGAAACCTTTATTTCGATAATCCCTATTACGTCCTGCTATACAAGACATACATTTGCGTGCCTGTTTTTCTTCACTCTCACCATGCTCGAAATCTTTCAGAAGACTTCTATTTTTTGCGAGAAACACGCAAGTATCATCCTTTTCTTTTGCACATTTGACAAAGAAAATGCTGAACAATAGCAATGGTTTAAAACTGTTTGTATAAACGCTTAAGCCACAGGGGTTTATTGAGATATTTTCTCATTATTTTACTAATTAGCAATTCCTAATTACGGAGAGCGCAGAAACTTGAGAAATTCGGCCGACGCGCTTTCTCACCCATTGGTCTAAAGAGTAGCGATTAATTCTCAAAGTTGCATGGGGAAAGCCTCAGCGAAATTGTTCTCGTCGAGACGGGCGTTCATCTCCTGTTGTTCGCTGCCTGCCACCAGCCATTGTGCGGATCAGACTAGATTCTTATGCAAACACAACTCCTCACGGCCCCCCACCTCAAAAAAAGGGTCCAATACTCTTCCTAACGTGGAATGTGAACAACTGAACTGAAGGTCAACGGGAAAAAAGTCAACATAAATTGGGGAGAGCGAAAACGGCGCAAAACACAGAAACCTTCAGAAAGGAAAGAATACTTAGGGCTATTGTATTGGCTATAACGCAAGGTAGGGTCAATCGAATAACTACCAAGCTGCTTAAAAACCAGGCTTGATTAAGTTAATCTCGATAATCTCACTACATCTTTCATGGATGCGATTCAAAATTAATAAGACTGTCCATCTTCCCATCGAATATAATGCAATTCACAATGCTTACAGTCTATTGCAGGAGCCAGCTAGTAGTATAGAATGTGTTTAACAAAGTCGACAGTCTACGGGCTCCTAAAATCGCTCGTGTTGTCTGATTTCGCTTCAGCTTCACCGAGAAGACCGAGTGAAAACTTTGCCATTAAGCAGAGTAAGAGCGTCTCTTCAACTACAATAAGGTACTTTCTTTTTTTCTAGAAGAGACCTCGCAACTTGTGCAATTACTCACGGTGTTACCGAGAAGCGCGTCTTACATAGAAGAGCAAAGAGCAGTAGACCAGCCTGTAAGAGCCCAGCAAGTTTGGTACGGATAATTGCATACCGTAAAATTTCCCTATACCATTACTGAATATCACAAATGCTCAAAACACACAACGAGATTCCGCGATGATTTGAGTGTTGGAGACAAGATATGTTTTAAATAAATTAATTTTAAGTCATACGGATATAAAACTAGATTTGCAAGTTCTATCCTCCCATTTCGGGTTCAGGAGTAGTACGGCGGAGCTGCACAATCTGTTAACTACTAGCACAGAAACTTGATGATTCAATGTTTCAGTCATTGCGCAAGCAGCGGAGCCTGTTACAAAGCGGTATAATGACCGCTTTAAGAGACTTCTAAACGGTCGTATTTCTAAACTTTGCCCTGGCGCTTTTCTTTATGGCCTTTTCATGTGTGTGTTCTGTTTTTTTTTTTCAGGGCACTTCACAACAGCTGGAGTAAGATTTGGCGTACAACTTTTTCAGTCTAAACAATAACCAGCCACTTGTTGTCGTAAGGGTAGCACCCAAAAAAAGGATTGCGTGACATATATCATATATCATTTTTTTGCGAGATACCAACTTAGGGTACACGTAGGAGCGTTATAAAAAGTAATCGGTATTATTGGATACGCGAGGTGAGTTGAAGTCAGCTCATGTAATTAACCTAGTTGAACTGGATTCGTTTCATTAAGCCAAGTTTCCACTTGGCACCACGTCTGCAGTTCCTTGATTCAGTCCCACTGCACACCAGACTTGACTCAGCTCAAGGTAGCTCGTAAGAGGTTCTCTGCTAAATTACACTCCAGCAACTCGTCCGTCTGAAAACCAGCGATTAACACTGACCGAATTAACGTGCTGTGGTAAATATATCTTACGCATAGCCGTGTTGCAGCCTAGAGTAAAACAATGGGTTCTGAATAGTGGTCGCAAGTTTTATGAACAAATTTTAACGAAACTTGACGAGTGCATTAACTATGACTAGGACTATACACAGTTCTTTTTGGGTTGCTACATTTGTGAGACTGTAGGAACAGTAAGCAATCAAACGTATCCTCGGCAAGAGCTTTTTTTTTTAACCCTAGACTGTACCCCGAGTTGTTTCAACTAGCAGGCCAAGAATACCTTGCACTGTAACTGAACAGTTTTTTGTGGAATTTTACGGAGAAAGCCAGCAGGACCCTAAACCATCTTTGGGAGTACAAGAAGAGGAAAGTGATAAGTAACTCTCAGGTTTCTCACTACCACACCAAAGGCACAAGGTGAAAAAAGGGCGAGACCCTGAAGAGAAGTAAGCAGCGTACAGTGTAGCGCTACAAAGCAAGCCGGTGTAACACAGGAGATTCATTAGCCAATTGATTTTCCCGAGGCCCCGACCGCGTCTACACTCTCATCAGTGTTACAGTTTCCCCGCTCTGCCGTCATTGGCATTTTTTTTTCTCTCTGCCTTTTCTCCTTTTGGCGCCAACAACAAACGTCAATTCCTTTTGTGCACACACAGAGCTTGGACCCCAACATTAAATTAGCCTTGGCGTGCTACCTACACGGTTCACCTCTCGGTCTAAGTACGACCCTAAATAGTAGGTTTCAAAACTCGAATCGGGAGAACGCGTACTGGGTATCACGTGACGGTGGCCATTCGATACAGTGGAAGGGGGTCATCGGCGATGCTGATCGCGTGCTATAGTAACTGTAGTTAAGGGCAGAATGTTCCTGACAACTAAAGTAAGGCCAAATCGTTCTCGTTTAGATTGTATATGCGTCTCGGCGAGGAAAGCGCCCCAGTCAAGTACGTGTTATCGAGAGCGAGCAGCAACCGAAACAATTACCCTTGCCTTCTCAACTTGTCGTCGGTATAAGATCCCCGCTATATAGCTGCTGACGAGAGAGCCCGTTTCATCTATACCCGAATATTACGATACTGTCAAGGGCATGAGCGTTGTCGCTTTACCGTGGATTTTCTTCCATGACTTCTTGAGAGAGCTATGAAAGCTGGTACCTCATTGGTGCCAATGAAATAAACGCTTTGCTTGCCACGAGAACAACGGCGATGGAAACACCATACACTGGAGACCGTTGTGATAAAAGTTGCACGTATAAAGATGATGTCGTTATATCACAGGGGAATACTTAATGAAGTATGTATTAATACCTCGTACTGTTTGTTTCCTACAAGTTCCACATTCAGCTTCCCAGGAGGCTTCACAGGTCTCAAATCAAACTTTCATGGGAGGAATATGATACTCGGTGACGCTGTCAAGCTGAATGGGCAAAGTCTGTACATTGACATGGCCTCCAAGGATTGTTCCGTGCATAGGGTATGGTGTACCGACACTTACCAGACGGCACGGTATTATGAAATGTAGTGCCAAAGATTCTCTCACTCAATTCTCAACAATTTACCTGAATGTCCAAGTAGACTTAAGTATCCACTCTAGAACTGATTTTAGAATCCTGTTTTGGTGATTAGGTCAATTAGGTCAAGGGTACCTTAGAAGTTCTCGGAAAGACGGTGTAAGGCTTTTGAGTAAATTCACCTCATCAAATCTTAAACCTGAAAAGGATTCGAGGTGAAAAACGATCAAACATTCATTATAGCTTCGGGTTCCCGATAGGTCCGCGGGATTGTTCGCCAGAAGAGAGCTAGAACAAAGGGAGGGATGCTCCTCATATTACTTGGTTACGAAATCGCTCATTAAAACCTCTGAAGCTGCGGAAACTTTCGTAAACAAAAATAATGATGTTTCTCATCAGCCCTGTGTAATTTTGCACAAGAAGCCAAACAGCGACATGACATATAAAAGTTTCAAAATATAGATCCATTAGAAAAGCAAAGGAAGAAACGGGCAAAAAGGCAAAACGAACAACGAAGCGACGAGACCATGCTTTTGTTATTTCCAACAACAACGCGGCTGCAGGAACTTGCTTTTTTGATACTGTATGGCAAGCCTTCGACAGTTCAGTCAGAAATTTATGTCCAGCTCCCGCATGGTAACATTGGCTTTGTTTTGAGAATTCATCGATCTTGCAATAGCCACACTACCATTAGGGAGGACAAAAAAGCATATATCACCACTCAGTGAGGAAATTTATAAGCGTGTTGATGAAAGGGCGGTTCGACTGCCGTGTGCCTCGTGTTAATGTGACCAATTGGCGTGGCCTTTTCGTGTATGGCGTAGCCCACCTGAGCCGAGTTTGTTTACTGCCTGCTTTTTCTGCTTTTTGACTTCGCGCTGACAATTTCTTGGTGTACATTAGTCTGCCCTCGTGGCTATAATCTTACTGTTTACAAGTTTTATGACTTCGTTGTTTCATTAGGTTTGAAAACCTGCTTGTTCGACACTGTTTTCATTCAAACCTTCTACGCTATTATATTGGTGAATAATCGTCTTCCTCTTACTGATAAAATGTGAATTTCCACAAGTGGTAACATAACATACCACAAGTTTGTGACATATTCACTGTTTGTTTTTTTGCACCTCTGTGTCCTTGCTTGTTGCTTTGTTTCCTTTCCTGTGTTATGTTTGATTGTCTCCGCTTGCAATGCTTTTTGCCACGGTTCCCTTTGTTTTAAATCCGTTGCACGACTTTGCCCTCTAGTTTCAGTAGTTCAGGTAAAATTTAACTTTCTGATTCTTTCATTACCAGTTTCGCATACTGTTGCGCGTAAGTTGGTTTAAACTGGTAGAGTCTAGAGCAGCAAAAAAGGGTTCTTGCTGGGGGAAAGTTGATCACTTATGGCACCCAAGTTTTCAAAGATACAACGGCCAAATAAATTTTGGTTGTAGAACAGATAGTATTTTGTTTTTTAGTAAAGTTTCATTTATATCGGGTTGTAAGTTTTGCTAAAATAAAATTCTAAAGTTAAAAAGATCCATTATATACTGTCATTCATATCCCCCTTTTTTTCTACAGACTTGCAAGGTTTGCTTGTACGCTTCGTCGCTGTGTGGGTTGCGTCTTATTTCTATGTGCGTCCATTTGCTGGATGCTTAATCGCTTTCTCCCGCTCGCTTCGCGCTTTCTTTCATATTTGTGCTGTCTTTGATGCCTTATTAACTGCTCTGTTAATCAAATATTGTGTCGCAGTTTTTCTCTCTCAGTGTGTTTTTGTGACTAATTCGTGCGTCTCATGTTGTGCCTCTGCAGAACGTCAAGTTTACCTTCCGCATATGCCCCCTGAGCTCGTTTGCTGCGCGTTTACTAATTATCGGTTGGATGACTGATAAAACTTGTTTGTTTCTTCAGAGTAATCCATCGTTAAATTTGTTTTTCCTGTTGGGTCCTTTGAACCCGTTTGGTATTTTACGTGGTAGGGGTGTGTCTCTTTGTTCATCTAATCATCTGCCTTAAAAGTCTGATATTTGGACCTTGTGAGCTTGTTGTCTCCATTGCTTAACAGCATGGAGACATATTGTTCACTTTTTTCCACTTCATGTTTTTTTTTTCTTTTTTTTCCCCGTTTTTCTTCCCACCTTTTCAAATTCCCTATCTGTTTCTATGTTAAATCGTTTGTCCTATCTCTTTNATCCCCCCCACCCCCAACCCGCGTGCCTCCCCATGTTTCCAGGGCAAAAACAAAAGTTATGAAGCAAGAATGATCCGCTAGCTATTTCTCATCACGCCTCAACATGCGACTCGTTCGTGAAGGTACTTCCTAATACGAATTGTTTGTCACGTGCTTTTGTGAACATTAATTTCTCTGCCACTCCAACGCAGCCATGGCAGAAAAAGGCACAAACATAGAAATGTTCTTTCGTACGTCAATAAATCCCTCTTACGCAAGACACGTCGTTTCTTCCCCCACCTTGGACCTATCTGCGGAAACAAAAACCTGTATACCTGCTTATGCGGACATGTGCTGCATGCTATCTTTGATGTAGGGTCGTCTGCAATTGTCTCTAACTCTAACTTTGCCACCATGTCTAATACATAGATCTAAGATTACGAGTACTGTATAGTCTAGAGCAATACATAACAGGTTCTTGCTGAAATAAAGTTGATTGTTTGTTACCTACCTGTGACCTAGTGGTACTTATAGTACTTGCACAGTTTCGTTAAAATCGGTGGAATTAAAAAATTAATTCCTAAAAGTTGGAAATTATCACAAACCCGTGAAGGTTTTATAGCCACCATGCTTTGTAATATGACGATGAAACTAAAAAATTAAACAAAACTGGTGACAAATGTGTTAATCAAGTAATGTAATTACTCTCTTTTGTTACATAACCGTAAGAAAAAAGTCATTTCTTTATGAAGAAACGTCTTCAGTAGCCCGAGGGCAGCGAACTTAGTCAACAGTGTCTTTGATTGCTCCATACAAATAGAAGGCAGAAAGTTAATGATAAACACGGCCGGGTTAGAAAAAAAACTGAAAAAATGGCTGAACTTTTTTGGCAACTTTTACTGCCCGCCATCTTTTCAAAGGAGTCTGTTTTTTCTTATCGACTGACAGTGAAAAGTTCATATACATGCTAATTGATACAACAGCTGTGTTCACCGGAATGATGCATGAGCTCTTTCACAGGAACGACAATTAATAAGGTACACCATGTTCATCTGTATGGCCTATTCACGTCTTGCAAGCATTAACCAAATAAATCATAGATAATAAGTGTATGGAAAGCGGTGCTGCTAGCAATTCATTGCCACCTACATAATTTAGTATACTTTACTAGTTTATGATAATACACAGTCATCACTTCAGCTTTATTATTACCACCCATCTTGCAAATGCAGCGGCACTTTGCAGTTGCTACTTGCACACAATGGCAAGTTGCAAATTACATACTTGTGGAGTAAAAGTTTCGATAAATTCTACTCTTGTATTGATATTTGCTAGCATAATGTTAAATTCTATCAGGTCTGCACGGTTAAAAAGGTAAATTACGCTAATAAAGGTAATAACAGTAGTGTGCGCCAATCGCAGTTAATTATGCAATTAAACTCGCTGTCATGCATTCGGGTTTCCCTTTGCGCAGTACGCACACCGAAACCAAGGTGTATTGGAAACACAATCGTACGCACGGGGTGCATTACCCACGTTTTACCGTTTCACATTGCATCCCCATGCTCGGGTGGAAGTTGAACAACTGGAGGTGTTATTCTCTAATGAATCTAATGTATACCCCAATGTAAACTTGATCTGGCATTACGTAATACAGCCGAGCATCAATACACTACAATGCGGAATAAACTTTTACTTGGGGGGAGCCAAGAATATCCAAGGGAGCCCTTTATGGACAAGTTGCCATTCCGGTGGTTTAGAGTCGTACAATGCAAAAGCTCGAGTCATTGGGACGAGAAATGGAGTGGCCCCCCTTGCTACGTTTATCAAGGGGATCCGCGTAATTTGTATCTGAATCTGGCTCCCTTGGGGTGGCGTAATAAGTAGTGTTTAGCTGGAAACGTCCAAAGATAAGGGCTTTCCGCAGTATAGCTCCTCTCTGCTGGCATAATCCATGCATCAAATTTGGCAAAATCATTACATTTCTGTCTCCCTCGGTCTCATCTAAGGTTTCAACATATAAACGATATCTTTAAAAAAAACGCGTGATATGGAAGACTGCGATGATACAGTTGTACAAAAAGTAGGTAAGAATCTTGCGTCAAAATAAGCGTGTCTCCTTTCAGATATAAGCCTGTACTTTTGCGGGTGTGCAAAGTCTGTCATCATCAGTTAGTTTCACATCTGCACCGGCGATACGAGGAGAGACAGCACGGCGGGGGCCGAGATTAGAGTTGTTTGACGCCCGATTGCAATGTCAATGACTATATAGGTCTCCGCAACGATGTCGCCTCGTATCTAAACTAATAAATGTTAAGAGACAAGCCGTTTCCTTTGATAACCCTAATGCAATGCATTGCAAAATAAAACTACCGGCTATTTTTTTGGCATCGATCCTCGTATCAGTCGTAACTCCTCGGGATACGCCCATGCCATCGGATTGTTGTAAGAGACACTTGAAAAGGATCGAATCGAGAGAGGGAAAAGGAAAACATGACGTGTGTTACCAGCAAGACGAGGAGGAAAAAAAAAAGACGTGAAAGGCGGAACGCAAAAGGAAAATAGGTTTGTAGCGAAACATACTTGTGAACAAGATAAATAATTGCAAAATGAAAAGCGATGATATCTCTCTAAGCCCTCTCCCGTCGCTTTGGCGACCGCCTGAATACCCCAGATAGAACATGCGATATACCAACTTAAACATCCATGGGTGTGCTTTACAGCAAGGTTTTATTTCCGTATAAAGCGCATTTAACCTGTTTGCTTTACCGTCTAAGGATAAGAAACCTTTCAGAAGCGAAGGAAGCTCAAATCATCTTCATGTGATATTTATCATGTCACAAGGATTTGCACGTCACTTAATATACGCTGTACAATCTACAGCAACAAAAAAAAGGGTTCTTGCTGGGGAAAAGTTGATTGCTTATTACCTCCACGTTTTTAAAGTTACAGAAGCCAAAAAAAATGTGGATGTATAAGAAGCAGTACTAGATGAAGTCCTAAAGTTTCATTTAAATCGGTCCGTTAGTTTTGATAAAGTAAAATCACATAAGTTGACATTCATTCAATCTACAGATTGTTTCATCGGTCTAAGTTTTCTGGAGTTTATACAGCGACCCGGACAGAGAGAGTAAGCAAAGTTTAAGTCTCATAAATGTCGTTTTCAGGACCGAGTTGCTGGAACACAGTGCTGGGTCGAACTGTCGGGTCGGTAAATGTCATAGGGGTGGTAAACAGAAGGCTTGCAAATATTAAGTCATTATTCGCTTCACGGAAGGATTAAATTTTATGAAGGAAGAGTAGGAAAGCTGGTGAGCTTGTGCGTTGGCCGGCTGCTCCACAGGGTATCTCTTCATTAGCGGTCGCTCTGCGGTCCCGACCATAAACCAAGATACGACTGTCAGACCCTATATATGTTATATAAAGCCGCTCAGACGAGCAAGTCTCTGATACCGCAAAAAAAGAAACATCTTCTCTTCTTTCCATGGCTTTTATACTTTTCCAGGGCAAGAAACAGCGGTCATTTCGATACCGCCACCCGTTCCAGCAGTTTACCCTATATTCAATACTTTGTGCCAAAGTATCAACCACTGATCAAAGGACAGCTGGTATATGCTCTTCAATGTAACTACTTTGAGGGTTTTTGTTCAGAGAGAGAGAGAGAGAGCGCGCAATATTTTACATGGGTCTCAACTCTTAGTTTAATACGTCACCCGCTTGAAACGGAATGTAGAGCAGACGTGCATTTACTGCAAATGTGTCTCACCTTGAATGTATAACTAGTCTGTTTCTATAATCTTCCTAGTTACGGTAAAGACACGTCATCCCACAACGTCGTTACTTCTATATCAACATGATAAACCCGACCAAGGTGTGTCATAGACTCGATTCATTGCATCAACACGCTCTAAAGTTCAAACAAATGCATAAATCAAGCAAGAGGGTTTTTATTAAAGCGCTGAAGGCAATTCACAAAAGCAGCGCGCGTCACATTTAAAAATAAAAACAAGAACACACCGTGAGTTATAGACGGAAAAACATGCGTGCGTTATTAAACTGCGCCCCAGTTGTATGCATACATCATTTTCCTCTTGCTATCCCACGCTCTTTCTCTCTCTCTCGCTCTCTCGCACACGCAGTCGTTGTATACCTCTTCACTTCCTTGCAAAACTCTCGAAAAGGCCAATAAAAATAAAGCCTAAACTCTATGTAGCCTCGAGTCTTTGATGCACTCAAATGATCTAGCAGGAAACCATCAAAAACTTCACAAAGTTCGAAAAGTTGTTGAACGGCAGAGCCGTCAAGAAGCCTCGAGTTCCAAAGAAACGCCTCGTTATTGTTAACAAGAGCGTAAGGCTATAACGCACTCTCTGGAGCCTGATGACGCTTCTGGTCGACTTGTCAAAACATGCAATCCTTTGATATTCGTAATTTTTTTTCGGTTTCAGGTGCTTGTTATGGTAACACCTTGTATAACTTAAACCTCTTTTCATAATTCTTAATAGCATTTAAAGGAAGAACATTCAGAGGATTAGTAAAAATCTCTAACAGTTTGTTCGCCTGACATGAGCCGCGCATTTTCACTAAACTTAAACCCACTTTTTATTTCGTTTTTGATTCGCCATAGTTTCCCTATAGGGTATTCTACATTTTATTATTATTATTATTTTTTATTTTGCACCCGTATCTTGTAATACCTTAACTTTCCTTGCAGCTTTTTCTTAATTTAGCCTGAACTGTTATATGGCATTTGTACCGTAATTTACTGTTCTGCCTAGCTAAATACCAGCGGGAGCGTACGTGGGTTACAAGTACTGCATGTATAAAATAGAAAAAAAAGAATACTTTAAAGAGAATAAGAGCGGCATTTCCGCAGTCTCCGGCTTTAAACAATGATGCGATATTACGCTCTTCTGTGAGTGCTAGTGCGTAATGGAAACCACAAGGGAAATCATTACTAGAAATCCCTTATGAAATCGATGTTAAACATGCGCAGGAGATTTATATCTATATCGCCATGACGCACTTTCTCCACGGGAAGCCCCAAAAAATGCTACTTAGAAATTTTTTTAAAGGTATTAAGTTTGTGACATAATAGATTTTCGTTAATGGCCTTATTTATAAAAGTTATTTTACTATTTTATTTACTATATAAATTTTATTAATCCATGTATTATATTGATTTATTAATTATACTTATTAATGTTATTATTTCCCTTATTGGCTTATTAATTATAAGTTGTAATTTCATTACAGAACTTCCAACTTTCAAAGCAGTTCTATACTTATGCTTCTAGGGTTCCCCCAATCCCGTAAAAAAAACCTCTATCATCGTTTGGGGACTGTCCATCATCAGTACCTAATATGATAGCCGATATCATTATCAATTAAGGGATTGCCTACTTCCACCTGTCAAGATTACAACGAAAAGCTCGCTGACGTTAAAAGTAAAGCGAAAGGTTTTTTTTTTACCCTTCAACGGCGAATTTCTGTACAGTCTTGTATAGCAACCCAAAAAAATCCGGTAAGACCCTGTCCAGGATATACGAATATCGTATCGTACGGGATAACTGATTATATAGATACTGTGTCTGTCTTCTGTCTGGCTAATTTATAAGAAGATGTTGTATTATTATTACGATAGTTATGCCATGACATGTCGGGTCGATTTTTAACAAATTGGCACTTTATCTTGTACGTAAACACGAAGTTGTTATATCTAAACTATATAAATACAAATTACAGCAATATTTAGGACCCTTTCCAGCATACGAGGATTGTGTCAACGGGTTAACTGATTATATAACCATTGTCTGTCTGGCAAATTAGAAAAAGATGCCGTACAGTAATTACGATAGTTATGCCATGACATGTCGGATCAGTTTGTACCAAACTGGCACTTTACCCCATACGAAAACAGGAGGTTGTTATCTAAACTATACAATTATAAGACAATACAAATCACTAGAAGACTCCTCCTTTCCAGTGTACGAGTAACATATATCCAACGGGATAACAGATTATCGACATTTTCCATCTGGCTATAAACTGAAAATTAACATGTGCATGCGAGAAATATTGTACATCAGAATAGTGTTTTTACAAGCAATGCAAATTTAATCAATTTCATATCATTTCAGCTTGCAGAGGTGCCAGTTTTAGCATAGCGCTTTGTGAGGGCATGTTATACGGGAACCACGTTGGCCATTAATATTAAAGACGACACGCAAGCCGAAGCCGTCATGCAAAATCTGTGTACACGCGCGACTGGACGCCCCAGTGGAAGCAGCAGTCAGCAAAGCAAAGCAGCGCCCTGCCTTTTGATTAATAACTAGCACAGCCACACTGAATTTTATCGGTTGTGTCAGATACACACTGCGTTCGGGGGGGGGGAGGGGGCCTTTTGAATATTCAATCGATTCCCATATGACTTTTCCACCAACAGTATGCTCTATAGGGGACTCTGCTTCCTTTCAAGCACAAGTGAAAAATAGTTGACGAGGTTTATTATGGCTCATCAACTCTAACCATAGCCGATTCACGCAGCTTTAAATGACCGGATATTTACAAGTCATTTGGAACTTTTAACGCCTTGCTGACAAGTGCTAAAGGCAGTTTGTACATATCTTCGGTCCCTAATCTTGTTAACTATTGGCTAATTATGCATTTCAAAAAAGCCTGTTTCTTCTATAGTATATTAAAGTTAATTTTATTAATTTAGTAGAATGTTACCTCTCTAAAAAGAATAGCAATGCAGCCTTTTCCTTATAGCTTAATTTCTTTAAATCCCAACCGAGAGCGCACGAAACACAAAACATAGAGTTAACAGCACCTAAGACAGTAAACTAGAAAACTTCCGAAGAGCAAGTCTTGCCTGTCCTCGGTGGCAGCGCCAGAGATGAGAGGAAGGCAGGCAATTATGTTAAGAATAGAGTATAATGCTGTGCTGGGTTGGTGTCTGCCAAATCTTATCACATGACTTGATAGCCTCTCGACTGTTTGGTGGGGGGCGCACACCGTTGCCCGTCGTCTGCGTCCAGTTATAGTCAATAAAACAGATAGGCAATCTGCGAGCCGCTTGCATAAAGCTCTCAATAACTTTTGCCCAGTGTGCCCCTGTGATATAGCCGGCTGGCCATACTATGCGGCAACTTAGGCCAACTTTGAAATTTTCATAAAATGCTGCTGTGCTCGGCCAACCTTTTATAATCTGCGCCCTTTCCTCGTGGCCCCAAGAACCTTCCGAGAAGCTTTTTTAAAAACCAAAAGTTTTCATTCACAGTCAACTCTGCAAAGCTAGCTCGTCCTTTTCATTTTTTTTCTCTATTACGTCTACTATTTCTTCTTTTTTTTTATAGATTTCGTGGTTGGTAAACTTGCAAGTGATATTACAGCACAGAAGAAAGAAAATAGATTGGGAGATAGTTAGGAAAGCAGGTGGGTACCTAAACAGGTAGCTAGAGGTAGAAGGAAGATGGACAGATGGATAATTGTGTACGCAGATAGATAGGTAGATAAGAAGATAGAAGGACAGAAGGATAGAAGGACAGATAGTTACAATAGTCAGAGAGATAGATGGATAGATATAGACAGATAGACAGATAGCTACCTTCGTAGAGATAGAAAGATGAAAAGGTAGAAAGGTACTAAGATAGATAGATAGACAGAGAGAGAGACAGACAGATAGACAGACAGTAGATAGGTAGCTAGTAAAGAGACAGAAAGATAGAAACAGACAGACAGATGGATAGACAGATAGATAACAGATAGACAGATAGATACACACAGACAGAGAGGCAGACAGAGAGATAGATATATAGATAGATAGGTAGGTGGTAGGTAGGTAGGTAGTTAGTATAGAGAGGTAGAAAGATAGAAAGGTAAAACAATAGATAGAAGCAGATAGACAGATGGATAGATAGATAGATAACATATAAACAGATAGACAGACAGACAGACAGACAGACAGACAGACAGATAGACAGAGAGATAGATAGATAGATAGACAGACAGACAGAAAGAGAGATAGATAGATAGATAGATAGATAGATAGATAGATAGATAGGTAGGTAGGTAGTTAGATAGCCTTGCTATACAGATATTTAGTCGCACACAAACTGATTTTTTTTTCGGGAGAAATGCGCGTACAACCTTCATTTCATTAGAGTAAGAGACCTTATCTTAAAAAAAAGCTAACTGCTGAAAAGCAGATCAAGGTAAACTGGATTCATTCACAAAAAGATGTACAAAAATAAGCTCAAGATCAAAACTGGCGGGTAACCAGACAGAAGGAAAACCTTCAGCACTACGGTCACTGACAGGATTCCCGTGTCAATTTTATACGAGACTCAACGAATAAAATATGGTTTAAAGCACCAGACCCAGACGCATTGAAATCGCACCAAAGCTTATTAGTAACCCGAGAAGAGCCAGCAACACCGTTGCCTAGTGAGAAAGGGTATTGTGTTGCAAGGCTTTTAAAGTATAAAATGGGATTTGTTGCACCTTATAGCGCTGCGTAATGATACCTAGGGAGAAGCATTCGATAAAAGCGTTTGTTTGCAAGGATACTGCCGGCGTCGGCTAAGGGTCACAGAGCAGAAAACTGGTCAATTGATCATATTATGGGTGTTCTTAATATGATAGACCCTCGTCACGACATGCTTTACAGCGAATACAGTTACTCAAGTAAACATAATCCTATACGTACTCCAACACTGCAAGTTGTAATACCTAATAATATGAGCACTGAATGCCCTAATAACCACACAAAATTTTAGATTTTACAGTACAATTTTGGGTTCGTTTAATCTCAGTTAGACTGACACACAAAGTAAAATTGATTCTGAGTCAATAAAGTAAATCGAACTCTTGTTCCTCTCATGAAAATTAAATAGAATAAAGTACAATAACAATAGAAATAAATAACAGTAAACAATATAAAGTACAAATAACTACTCAATATTTAAAAAAAAAACTAAAGATGAGTGGATGTAATACCACCGGAGAATCGCCGGACAATTACCGATCAATTACCGGTAACTGCAGTAAACTACGGTATTTAAAGAGCGGGACGACCGCAGTGGTATTGGAATATTGTGTATTTCAGGCGCATGAAGTAACAGAACAGGAACTTTTTCGCGCCCGGTCGTTTTTACCGGAAGTACATTATACGCGCTAGGTTTACATGACTAATACAACCTACATGGCAACGCTGCACTCAAACCGAAAAACCAGACGACCCTTAAGAACGTCTATTTGATTCATTTCCCAATGTTTACAATCGCAGAAGTTGGATAAACTGCATACAAACGGGAATTTGGGACACACTTATAATCTGGCTCCACTCCTAAGTCACGTGGTTTTCCCAACTTTCAAAAAGTCGCGTGATCGTCGAGGCCGAAAACAAACTTGTGACTACCGCCATATTAGGGGGACTCATGAACCGCGACGAGATCAGTGATTCGAGCACAGAAGAGAAGATCAGTTTCAGTCAAGCAGCCAAAGGAGCCAGAAAGTACGGTACCGTCGGTTCCAATATGATGCCGACACACATGATTTCCAGTTATGTGCAACACAAAGTGCAGCCGGGAGAAACCCTGCAAGGAATTGCACTGCGTTACGGAACTAGTGTCAGTAACCAAAAGAAATCTTGCTTACCTGGAATGTAACGTCACCCGTGTTTTTCTTACTATGTTTAGATGGAACTGATCAAACGCACCAACAAGATGTGGAACAACAACGCGCTCTACCTGAGAGATGTCTTGTACGTACCTGTCGCACCAGAGCAGAACTCTGCCGAGAGTCCTGATGCTTCGTGCACCGTTTTCGATAAGAGCATATCAAACAGTTTGTCGTCGGGCAGTGCCAGTGACGACACTCAGGCGGACAGAGGAGAACGGAGTTTTGACGACATCCTCAACAATATCGACACGAGTATCGAACAAGCCAAACTAGTAGCAAAGACACTACAGGAAAACAGGTACGAACTGCCACTCTGAGCAGCTCGGGGGAGTAGATGTTCTCATTCTATCGCTCTTTCTATCATTTCTCTTCCAGTCACGTAATGAAATCTTCAGAATTTGCTTTCTCTGACTCACCTGCTCGGAGACGTTCGAAGTCGCGCGGCCCGCGCCAGAGTTTCCCCGACGTGCATGCCCGCTATGTCGCTTCTTCAGGTGATGGTGACACCATCGTTATTCTTCCCGACTTTCACAGTAGACTGGGTTCTTCCTTAGAGCGGCTAGAGAGAAAGTACGATGAGATTTACGAACTCTGAACAACGTTTGCTTCACTTACCTTTGTATGTAAATTGGATTACCATATCTCTCAATAATGCCAGTCTCGTTCTAAGGTCATTGGAAAATGAAAGTCAGGTATTTTTTTCCTGTTGTAACATACAACCAAGATTTAACAAATGGCGGTTATCGTATCTAGTGCTTTATAACTTTACAGTCTATTGTGTTTATGTATCGGATATTGTGCATGCAAACTCTCGCGAAACTGTTCTATTGGCAGATAATAAACGTTTCAATGATTTTTATTTAAATGAATCTTCGTTCCTGAGTTCGAGAACTAACATCCGGAAGGGTAACCAATCAGAGAGAAGAGGCGACGGGGTTTATGACGATTACCAATCAAAACGGGGGACATCAAAAGTATTGTTTTTGGATTATTTTGCATACCCTGTCTAAACATTTATTTAGCTGCTGAAAGTTAAATCGGGCTATAAAAATTGCATCTCGTTGAAAGGAGGCACCAGCAAGTCTTAAGCAGTTATAAGTAAAAGAGCCAGTTAATTAGATAAGTTGAGCGTGACGCCTGTCCCTGGTTAGCGGGAATCACGAAAGTCGGGGACTGTTTGCTCACGACATGTTTAGATTGAAAGTAATTGTACCTTATTAGAAACCTAATGACAAGATTATTAATACCAGTTTAGTTCAACCTGCTATGGACGGCGATGTTTCAAGATAAATGCTAATGGCAAATCAGTTGAATCCGAACCCGGGAATTTTGAAGCATTCTGTGGAAAAGGAGAACGTTCTTTTTGAAAAAGAACTCCTTGTCATCCAGCGTTGCCTTGGAAACCAATTCAAATGCATTTTAATTTTAGTGAATATAATAAATAAAAAACTTGATAGTTTTTTTTACTTAATAACAGGTCAATGAATACGTTTTACATTAAACTAGTCATTATATTCATGAACATAATTTATAATTGGTAAGGAATATTTTAAAGATGGCGCTGCTGTAAGAATTTTCAAAAAGTTGTTTACTTTGGGGGAAGCCGTCCCGCATTTTCAGTATTTTATTTGTTCGTGGTTAAAATAGAAAATGTCTGTGCCAAGTAAACATTGCGTTTTCTTTTATTTCATCCTGTTTCTAATAGCCAATCAAATTTCAGCTATTGAAAATAGTCGAAATTTTAATAAAGGTAAATTGAATCTAGAAAATCAGTAATCATATCAAATGACTGTAAATTTGTATTGATAATGTTGATATTATATTAGTTGAGAGACACCAAGTTCAAAATGGTGAAACCGTAGCCGAATTAAAGCCCGCCAAAATCTACGAAGTCGGCAGTTTAAGGACGCGGACACTGTCCACGTTCTGCTGGCAGCCAGAACCCCAGCGGATTGTCAACCTCTGGAAAACCGTCTTGGTACAGCTTCTCGTATTCACCTTTCAACAATAGTTTTTCATTGGGTTAAATTAAAAGGTGCAAATCAACATAAACGGGACGGACTTCACCCTGTACCATGGCGACAACTCGTCCCACGTTGCTGAGCTCCACCGGGTGTCGCAGCAGTCGTGGTTCTCTGTCCTGCCATGGAAGACGAAAGAGTTTCACGTGTCACCGTTTCAGCACAGCTGCTTTGGAGTCTTCACCAGCGAGGCGTACGCCGTCAACCTCAACATCAGACGTAAGTGCTCGTCACTTTCCCACCTGCGGTAACTTAATCTGTACTTTTACGATTCAGGTATAGATTTCAAGCGGGTGCTGATGGCTGTCAGTGGGACGGTCATTTTCCTTTCCTCTCCCAACCTGTGCCAGAACGTTGCCTTCCATTACGCGTCAGGCGTCTGCCTCGGACTGACCGCATCACTGCTCATCGTCGTCTACCTCGTCAGTCGTCTCGTACCTAAGGTGTAATCGACTTTAATTGTAATGAAAAGTAAACTAATTTTGAAAAAAAAAATTGTGTTTACAGAAGAGCGGCTCGTATGCGATACTGCTTGGCGGCTGGTCGGTCGCCCTGTACGTCCTGCAGAAGGTCTGGGACAACACCTATTCAATACTCCATAAGTATCAACCGTATGTCGTGGGTTACTTCCTTGTCTGTGGGCTCGTCAGTTTCGCCGTCAGCTACCGCTTCGGGCCGATTAAAAACCCCAAAACTGTTCATCTACTGCAATGGGCTTTACAAGTAATTTATAATTTTTCTGAAATAAATTAGTCATTATTGATTAAATAAATAATACTAAGAAATAATCAGTTTTTAAATTCATAATCAATGATAAGTTGCGTTCTGAAATTGCAGGCCGTCGGTCTGATATTGATCTTCGTGAGCAGCGACTACCACGAGGCGTCCATGTCGGTGATCCTCGTACTCCTGGCCGCGTACAACTTCCCCGCCACGCTGAGTGCGAGAATCTCGACGTTCTGGTAACTCTAAATAATTCATCCAATTCAAGTCTAATTTTAAATTAATATCTATATATCTAATTTATTTTAAAATTTTGCAGGAGACGCCGTTTCCCACCTAAAATCCGCCTGCTCACCGAAGAGGAATTCATCCAGCAGGGCAGCGTGGAGACCAAGAAAGCACTTGACGACCTCCGCCGTTACTGTCGCAGTCCCGACTGCAACGCCTGGAAGACCATGAGCCGCTTAAAAGAACCACTTCGGTAAACATTAAACAAGCGTCAGAATTCACTCACTTTATTCGATTTCAAGGTCAAGTTAGTGATTGATAATTGTTATTATTATGCTATTATATTATGTTATATCAGATATTATTATTGTCAATTGATTATTACACCCAGGTTTGCTGACTTTGTCGAGGGAGCGTCGCACCTGTCCAACGACGAGCTGCTCGACTATGAGGCCGAGAGCGTGTCGCCCAACGACGACCTCACTGACGACGAATCTTTTTAACTTGTATCAATGCCCCCCTATTTTTAAATACAAAAATACAAAACCAATTAAATGTCATGAACGTAATTCTGTACAATAAGATAACAATGACAACAACAAAACAGTTACTTATTTATCGAAGAAGTAAGTCAATATTTGATTAGTAAACTCAGGAATAAAAAAAACGTTTTTTTCATTTTTTTAATGATATTTAATCTTCCACGCCTACGACATTTTCTCCCCATCTGCGGTTTGGTTTTACAATTTTCTTCCGGATTTAATTAATTTGGATTACGGCAACACTTAAACATAGATTTACGGATCAAAGGAAAAGTGCCAGATAGAAAACACCATCGCATTCACAAAACGGAGGACAGAACTCCACACGCAAATCACCTTATATAATTTAGCCAAAAAAAAACACGGTAATTAAATCACATTTTTCCAATATGACAAAAGAGAAAGAAAGCGGACAAAAAGATCAATTTAGTCAATTCGTAGGAGAAAAAAAATAAAACTACATTTAGAAAAATACAAATAAAAGAATGCACACGAAAACACAAGAATTAAAAAAAAATGAGAGAGGTAAAGGTGAGGAGAAGCGTTTTTTAAAAAAAGAATCAACTAGCCGGAGTTCCGACATCCATGGGCGCGTTAACCAGGACCCCAGTCTCGCTTCCGGCGCTGTTGCTGGTGGGGCTATTGATGTTCCAGCCGCGCAGCTGTTTCTGGTCAAAGTGGGCCTCGATGTCGACCCGGCAGATGGGGCAGCGCTTATTGGTCGACAGCCACTGGTCGACGCACTGGACGTGGAAGAGGTGCATGCAGGGCAGGCGGCGCACGTTCTCGCCGTCCTCAAACTCGCACAGGCAGATGGTGCACTTTTCCGTGTTGTCCTCGGTCGAGTCGGTGCTGCGCGGCAGGCGCTTGTAGACGTGCGGTAGGGTGTTGCGCTCGATGCAAGCCTGAGGGATGGTCAAAATTATATAGGTATTTGAAATTTTCGATTTTAAACGAATGAATATATAGACAGGTGGACGGATAGATAGAGATGGGAGATCGATGAAGAGAGTCAGAGAGAAAGATAGATAACTAGAATTAGATAGGTAAAAAATAGTGATACACACACAGCGAGACGGATGGAGAGCCACATACAGACGGATAGGTACAGAGCAAGATAGGCAACTAGACGGATAGGTGGACTGACAGATGTATAGTTAAAGAGATAAAGAAGGATAGATAAAGATAGATAGATCGATGGACACATGGGTGGAGAAAGAGAGAGATAGATGGATGGATAGATAGGATAGGGGACAGATAGGTTGCACCGACAGACGGATGACAGATAGATGTACCACGACTGTTAACCACAGACATCTGACGTGAAATCACCAATTCACGATAGATCAAAATCGGTAATTCTAAATTTAGAATGCTAACCAAAGAGAATTACATTAAAACACACTAACTTGACAACTAGTATTATAACTAGTATACACCAAGAATAACAGTGCAATACCAATTAATAAATATAATGGGCTTAAAATAATAATAACCTGGCTAGCTCCTCTCGACAACTGCGCCATTCTCCTTTGCTCCACTAGCCTCATGTAGTCGTCCAAACGGCTGTGCCGGAAGAACGCGTAGTGCGGCGACACAAACGGCCCGTTGAGCGGAATCAGTGGCGGCGGGATATGCGCGTGCGGGGCGGCCGGATACGCGTGCATGTAGAACGGGTGCGGCGAGTAGGGAGGCGGATGGACGTGCGGATGCTGCTGCGCCGAGGCCGGAATCTCCTGGCTCATTCCCGGCATGGCTGGGGGGACGCGATCCATCCTAACCAAAATCGGATTATCAATATGTATATCATACTAATATAAATAATGATGACTTGTAGATATATATATTTATATTACTATACTGATATAATATTAGATTTACATACACAAATATCAATATGTAAAATCCAACTGACTTGTCGTTAATCTTATTGATGAGTATGAGTATTATGAGTATTGATAGAATCATGATATTTGACACAGCCATACCGATCCATCGGTCTACCGCTGGGCGCCGGAATAGGCGGGGGGGCCGGTCCTATGCTAATGTGCAGGCTTCCGGGTAGGCTAAAGTGAGTGATCCGGTGAGGAGCAAACGGATAGGCCTGGGCGTGTCGAGCGTACCGGTTGCCTCCGCCTGTTTCCATGGTAACCGGCGTGCTCTCGACGACAATCTCCGCAGCCAGTGGGGCGGAGCCCATGGGTGGGCGGAGCGTCAGGTCCTGCAGCGAATAGCGTTGGCCGTCGTGGTAGTACGGGGGCGGGGCAGTGTACAGCGGGTGCGCCGATTGGAGGACAGTCTCCATGGGGACGCTCTCGGCCCCCCGACGCATGTCCATGTGGCGGCGGTGGGCCTCCTGCATGCGCTGCTGCGACTGCCACATCCTCTGCTGGGTGGGGTGCATCCGCACAAAGCTCCTGGCGATTCCCGGAGGCATGGTGCATCTAGATGGATACGCAAATGTAAATAAAGTTAGTATAGGGAAATGATCGGTAGATTGATACCAGGTAGGTACAGGTAGATAGACAGATACAAAAACAGGTAGACAGGTATCTAGATAGATTACATATAGTTGGATTACAGATCGGGCTGCAAAGACAAATACACAGATAAAGAGGATAAGTGGGATGGATAGATTAAGCAAATAATTGGATAAAAATGGACAGATGGATGGACAGACAGGTATAAAGTTAGATGGATTTAGATAGATAGGTAGTGAGATAGGTAGGGATGGGTAGATAGATAGATAGATGGATTGATAGACAGGTGAATAGAAAGACAAATAGACAGAAGATAGATAGAAAGATAGATAGAAAGACAGATATATGGATAGATCGATAGATAGATAGAGGGCGGATGTACAGTCTTATGGGTAGTTAGATACATGGATACACAGGCAGATTCTTGGATGCAGAGATAGAACGATAGCTAAAAGTGGATAGATCGACGTCTTTTATATATACATAGATACACAGAACTATATCACAAAATTAAAGTCTAACATAATGTAATTAAAAATTATGTAATTTAAGTCCCTTAGCACACGTATAAACGAATACCTGGCATCAACAGGCCTCGGCGGAGGCACATGATACGCCGCCACCCCGATACCGGTCGACGACACCGGCACATTGGCGGTGGACGCGTACGGTGGCGGAGGAGGTGGGGCTTGTGACGTGTCCACGTAAAAAG